>CAUOFW020001702.1:525000-745000 GCA_963454935.2 Ilex paraguariensis
ATACACTCATCGCACACACACACACATAACATAGGCACACATATACACAGGTGTGCTTTTTCAAATTGTTTGTTATCTTGCCTTAATAAAAATTTTCCATGGTGTTTTTTTAGGGTGTTGTTTTTTAGGGCTTCCTTAATATAGAGTTCAATTTCGGCCAACAAATTCATGAAGCGCAGCAAGAGGATTGATTACAGTTTTGGAAATTTAATTTTATTGCATTGGAGTGCCATTACGCCCAACATGTGTTTAATTTGTAATAGCGTACAACACATGATTAATATTTTTCTTTTTAGACTTTCGTATTTGGTAAGTAAATCTAGAATGGTCATGTAACGAATACTTACTCTTCAAGCACCACTCAACCACACGTTTTATTGTTTATATAATGGAATGGATTGAAATTTTTATGCTAATGTGCGTTCAATCAAATTCCTCAATGGGTGTTGTTTGGATCAATAATTGTTAGCATAATGGGTTTTCAATGAAATGTCTCAATGAGTGGACTGATAATTCTTATGCTAATGTGTGTACAATGAATAGAAATGTGGACCTTGGCCCCCCATATAAATTTGTTTTCTTCATTTATTCCAAAGATCAATATTTTATACCAAGGTTTGCTCTATTTGTAATGGTGTGGTGTCGCACAGATGGTATTATATAGAATATAGGGTTCACATGTATTCTAGGTAACTATGGGAAGACTATAAGTTTGCCTTGAAAATTTGCCCTTTGTTCATTTGGTATACATACGTAACTAGTTGTGTTGAATATAATTTGAGATCACAAGAAATATATGCTTTATTATTTTTTTTCTCTATTATTTGAGAGTGAAACTCTAATGCTTGCATTATGGTGAATTTAGTAGCTTTTTTTATGTTGTACTAATTGGAAGGAGACTATTGCGTTATTATGTGAAAATTGATTTGGGTGAAAAATTGAACATTTAACCCAAAAAAACCAAGAAGCGATTTTATTTAAGTAGCATTTGAAACAACTTATTTTAATTAGGTCTAAATAAGTTAAAAGTAGTTTTTCCACTTAAATAAGTAAGTAAAAATAAAAAAAAAAGAATAACTTCTACTTTTTTTAAACCACTTTTCTACAAAATATTTCATCACCACCACCGCCGCCACCCCACTACCACCACCATCCCACCGCCATCACCACCCCCACCACCCCCCCACTGATTGCTGATGCTCACCACTAGCACGTACTTTTGATAAAATACTTTTTATTTTAGTGTTTTTTTTTGTTTGAGCATTCAAACAGTGATTATTTAATGAAAATATTTTTTTATAAAGTATTTTGAGAAATGTTTATTAAGAAGTACTTTCTTTTACCTTGTTTGCATTTAGCTTAAACCTTGCATAGTAAATGCCAAAGCCTATTTGGATATTTTCTATGGTTAAATTTTTTCTAATTGATTCTTGAAATTGTTGAAGTTCTTTTGGATTTGGGTTTGATCGATTATACTCTGCAACAAGTTATACATGCGCATACATTTGTTGCTATTTCTTTTTTTTTTTTTTTAATTTAGCTGTGAATTTTGTATTTACTTTAACTTTGATTTGGTGCAAATTTTTTAATTAATTTATCTCCCTTTTGTTCATGGGTTTTTTTGATTTAATTTGTTTAGCTTGATTTTGTGTATTTGTTTAGGTTAATTTTGTGATTTGTTTATATTCTAATTGATGTGAGGTTTCTAATGAGAGTCGATTTGACGGAAATTCTAATTGATTGTGTTTTGATTTGTTTTTCTTTCTCAAGACTATCAAGTACATAGATGCAATTTGTTTATTAGTTCAGTGGGACTATTTGTCATTTTGGGTCCTAGAAAATTACGATTTTATGTTGAAAATGTAATTATTTCCTTTGTATGTTGTTGTTTCCGGTGTAGAATTTGGCCGAATTTTAAGCACTTCAATCCAAATTCGTCACATATACCACAATTTCTTTGCTGAAATTTTCTTTTGAGCTTAAGAAGTTATTTTGTTCAATGTTTTCTAGATCTGATTTGTGTTAATTTTAGTTTTGAATCTATTTATTATGAAAATTAGAATGATGGGTTTAATTTGATGTAGTTTACAACGTCAGAAACCATTTCTAGTCAATGTAGTTTATTAAAATTTGATAATTGACCGAGATAATATTTCCCTGCACAGATTGATGGCTTTACTCTTGATTATGCTTTAAATTTTTGAAGTTATTTTGGAGTTTTGACTTGGTTGATAAAACTCTGTAACAAGTCACGTGTACATTGTTATTTCATTATTTCTTATTTCTTTTTTAATCTCTGACATCTTATGTGAAAATGAGGTGAATTTAGTGATGCTATCTAAATTTTGATGTGTACTCAAAATGTTGATATTCTTGCTCCTTAGATTAGTTTATTTTAAGTAGAAATCTAAATTTTAATAGGTTGTTTTTTGTTTTCTTTTTTAGCATATAAGTTTAATAGGCGCGTAGAAAAGAAGATTTTGGGAAACCACACTCTACGTATCTCAAAAGGTAACATTACCAAGACACATATTCATCATATTTAATTTCTTATGCTAGTTTGGCCGTGGCTAATGAGTTTTTTTTTTTGTAGGGAGTCTCAATGTTGAGCACCTGCCCATGGTTTTTGTTGTTTCACTTTTATGAAAATAGCTCAATCATTAGCAACACTAACCTAAAATTTTTGTTTGATTTGTGTGTATAAATGCAAGATGTGAAAGGAATATTATGCCATATTGCTATGGAGGAAGTATTTCTTAGCTTTGTAAATTGATCTTTTTCTTTAATAATTTTCATATCTATATAATAAAACACATAGTAAATTGAATTTTATCCTTCACACATTTTCTCCCGCAAAACCATCTCATCACACCCATCACCTCCATTTCTCACCGTCACTCTGTCTCTCTCCTCCCTAGCACACCTTCACACACACACACCCCTCTCACAATCGCTCCTTAATTACCTCTCACAGTTTCTACATCTCTTTCTCTTTCTCTCTCTCTCTCTCCCCATAGACGCATGAAGTGCCATAGAACCACTGCCAAAGCCGCAACGCCACCACCAAGGTATCATCCTCCTCTCCTTTCTCTCTCTTCCCCATCCCTTGCTTCACACACTCCCCTTTCCCCAAGATTCTATCCCCCAAACCAACAAACCCATGTCACATCCCTTCGTCACTTAGTTCACACACACTCAAACCCTCTGTTTTTCCTCCCCTCTCCCTTATCTATGCATAACATCCCCCTCTCCCCACCCTCAATTTTTGATGGCCTATTTTTTTCTCTTAATTCTCCTCTCTCGCTCTCTCCCCCCTTGACATTCGATTGGTATAATTACTTCCATTTATTTTGATATAATTACTAGCATTTACATTTGGTTTACTATATATCTTATTACTTGCATTCAAGTGTGCTTGCAAATTATTCGATGAAATACCTAATAAATTCTTGATCTATCAAAATACAATGCCTTGTGGCTATTTTAAATTTTTGTGATTCTCTTTTTTCATATCCGACTCGCAACTGCAGGTTCAGACACATCTGTTTTCATATCTGCCTGATGCCGCTGCCCAGATTGTGTGAATGGACTTTGTCTATGTTGAAAGTGACTTTAAGTCACTTCCCTTATGAAATGTGTTTTTGGCTCTACACGACAATGACAAAGTACTATGTATGGTATGCTATTAAGATTTTGGTTGTTTTCTAATGCATTATCATGAATTTTTTGTCGTGATGTCTTTTTTCCAAATTTTTTTTCTCTTTTCGTTTTTGAATTTTCTCGGGTTTCCGGATTATCTCTTTCTAATTCTATTCAACTTTGCTTTATGGTACATATTATAAGAAGGAAAATATTCATAAAACTTCCAATGAGTTCTTCAATTTAATAAATGATAGAGAATGCAAATGTTGCTTGGAGTTCTGGATATATACTATCAATTTTCAATTATTCTTTGTGTTTGGTGTTCTTAGGAAGCATGGTTTGAAATCCTTTTTTAGGCATAGTGAGTTAATCATTTATTTTGCCGAGTGACTTTATCATTCATTAATTGGTCTGTGTTCTAAAGGCTAGCTTTATGTTAGATGAAATGGATTGATGGTTTGTGAAATACCAATGTAATTCACCGGCGAATTTGCCATCAGTGGTCTATTCAATGCATGAAGTTAGTCCTTCTTGTCTACCTTCCATTTAATTAAGCTTTAATTTTGCTCCGTAGTTCTACACCATTTGAAAATTTTTTAATTGGTCGACTGTTCTGTTAGGTTTCTACTATTGAGTTCTTCAATTTAATAATGAAAATTGTATTGAGGAATATAATTGGGATAAAAGACATATATGCTTGATCGTTGAGATGGAGGAGAGTAAAATTTATATATTCAAAAGTTGATTCATGAAAGTTGTTTTGTTCAATGTTTTCAAGATCTAATTTGCATTAATTTTAAATTTGAATCGATTTATTTTGGGTTAGAATGATGGGTTTAACTTGATGTAGTTTACAATGTCAAAAACCATTTTTGTTTAATGTAGTTTACTAACATTTGCTAATTGGTCAAGATGATTTTTGCCCACATGGTCTGATGTTGCTTTAAATTTTTGAAGTTATTTTGGGGACTTTTGACTTGATTGATAAAACTTTGTAACAAGTCACGTGTACACATTTGTTGTTATTTTATTATTTATTATTTCTTTTTTAATTACTAATGTCTTATGTGAAAATTATGCGATTCAGTGATGCTATCAAAATTTTGATATGTGTACTCAAAATGTTGATATTCTTGCTCCTTAGATTAGTTTGTTTTAAGTAGGGATGGCTGCTTGCTCCTTAGACTTATATTCAATTAACAGGAATTCCCAAACGCAGGAATGGGATATCATTTGTAACTCGGTTGATTACCGAGGTCGTTTCCTCAGGGAAGATGGCAGGCTTAAGGAGTGACAAAACCAAAAGAAATAAAAATTTAGAATTTTGAGATTCAAAAGACTAAATTAATTAAAAAAATAACACTTAAATGAAAGAACCGGTTGATTGGTAGAGATCTCCCCATCATGATTAGGTATTTTGACTCAAATTCGACAACTCACTTGACCTTGCGGTTAGGCTTCATATAAGGGGTATTTATTTGTTAAACACCCAGTTTAATTAACAAATGTGTGCTCGGATCAATTTAATCGATAAACAGAATTAATTTGATTGCATTAATTACAATAATTACCCGTGCCAAGTCTTAATAGTCGATGGATAAGCAAGAAGATATATAATTGAACATCTTCCCAATTAACCTATTCAATTGATCCAAATAACTCGACAGTAGACTAGTCCTAGTTTTGAGTCAAAATTCCCAATTCGCGGTTGGGACTTCTTTATTCGATCAAATCGGGGAATGGCTACTCACGCATGAGAGAAAGTAAATTGAAAGCGATTGAAGAAAGCATCATTGTAAATTAAATCAAAACGACAAGAATTAAATTGCAAATAATGTAAATACCTTGTATTGAAATAGCAATGAAAAGAAATTGCTTACAGAAAGTAAACAAACGTACTTGTTGTGCATAAATTAAAGACTTGAATTTAAAGAGAGCTTGTAAAGTAAACAATGAAGAAAAAAACTAAAAATAAGAAGAAAACTAAAGTAGGAGAGAGAAGAAGAAGAACAGTGAAACTAAACGATGGAATGGGAGCTTTCTTTCTCTTGCTAGACTTGGGTATTTATAGGGAGTCTTGTGCTGATTTTCTTTTTTTCTAATCCTCCAATCAAGGCTTTTAAAATAACACAACGGATTGTCTTTTTAAATCTGGTCTCACAGCAAATTTACAGGAACCAACTAGTAGGAAGTAGAAAACGACTTTATCAGTATGACTATTCACTATTTTTCTCCTACTAGTTGCTTTCCTCTTTCACTGATAGGACAACATTTTGTTTTCAACCTACCGATAGGACAATACTCACCTACCAGTAGGATAACTCTTTGGATTGCACTTACTAGTAGGAGTGAAAACCTACTGGTAGAACCTCTTTCTGGCTTCAGTTATACCGGTACAAGACCTACAAGTAGAAGTGGTCTTTTCCTCTATTTTGCTTGCAATGGCCTTGAATGCACTTCTGGACCTCTTAGTTCATGCTCCAAATCTTCTTTGGCATTGAAACACATGTAATTCCATGTTTTTGCATCAATTCCATTGCAAACACCCAAAATCACAAAATACAAAAATTAACTAAACTATGATGAATGGTTATGGGGCTTATAATATGTAATATTATGCTCTCATCAACGGCTCTTCAGCATTGGAGCAAGAACACATTTTTGTTTATGCTTTATTGGCTCAACTAGTTCTTCTTCTGCACCTCGTGTTACAAAGTTACTACAGAGTACATTCCGCTGGTCGTCGAACTGGTCGTGGGAGCTTTTTATGATCTTGCTTCTATAATGCTTACCCAGCTCTATCGTGGGATATGGGAAGAGTGGCATCATACATAAGGGTTCAGGTCCCCTCTAGGTGCTTCAACTGTGGCTTTGCGCTTATTTTCTAGGGCTTTCCATCCCGCCTACTGACAATGCCTCCTCTTATGACCGCCTATTTTCCATGGCCCTTTCCAAAGATCAATTTTTTGCCGATTGCTTTTCCTACATGCATAACTTGAAAAATTCACGACCCATTTGAATGTTGTTTGCTTAAAATTTAGGGCCAAAATGGTTCTTTTATAAGCCTAGAGAAGCCCCTGTTGACACTGCTTCTCACCACGAAGACCCCTGATTTTCCTATCTCCACCCTCGAGACTGGCATTAAGGCTTAAGGCCAACTTATGGCGCCAATCTCACTACGACATTGAAGTTTACATGCCTCAATAGTTCACCCACCAATTTGGCTTGGTGCATTATATTCCTTAACCGTTTGTCTATACCCTCAACACTACCCTGGCCAATTGGCCTTATTTAGCCTATGTAAATGTTTGAGAAGTCAGTTGTCACTATTCTTCTGTCCGTTGCTCCATTTGAATGAACTTGTTCATCAAGTCAGTTAATGTCTTGTAAATTTCCAAGGCTTGGTCGAAACGATACGTTTCTCAGCAATTTGAATGTGACACTACCTTTGTTCTTAACCATGTAAGCTTACCATCATGGGTTCAACCATCTGCTAGTGTTGGCTCAATTAGGACTTCTTTTTTTACTGTTGTTCATCCTTGGGATGTTGACCTTGATCCGGTGATCTCAGCGAATTTAGCTTCCTCAACCATTCTGTATTCTCCTACAAGGGCTCATTGTAAGGACACATCTATCTCTCACGCTCAAGTTGACGAGGGACAAGACTTTGAAAATGATGCCCCCTTGTGCGCCATTTTTGCCAACATAATGAGACTGCTTCATCCATGTCTATTTTTGCCAACGTAAGGCCTTCTCAAGGTGCAATCTTTGAAAACCTTGAGCCCTTCAAGCCAGTGAACATCCTTACCATTGCAACCGCTTCCATGGCCACAACTGACTCAGTTCCATCAGCGTATTCTTTCTACAATATGGTCATTGATGTGGCGAATGATGTGGAGGTTGTAGACCTTGAAAATTAAGAGGGTCCAGCCTATAGGCAATAACCTCTTGACCCCCCAGCAGGCCATGATACTCCTCTAGCCATTGAGACAATCCAAGTCGAGATCCTGTTGTCCGAATTTGGTATTGACAATTTACGTGCAAGTATACACGATCAACAAGTAATAAAGTGATAAGTAGAGCATCGTTCCCACGGAAAATTATTAGTAATAAACTCTAAGTACTAACTTTATATCAATTCAATTTTATTTAAACAATTAAAATTGAGCTATGGAATTACTAATTAAAACTAAATCTAAACTTAACAATCAAGGGTTGAATTTACTAGGTAAAAGAACATAAGATTACAACTTCCCCTAATGCTTCGTATAAATCTTTCTAACTCTTTTTCTAGCTAATTAATCAAAATAAGTTGTTAACTGAGAACTCAAAGTTATTTATCAAATCTCTTCCGATAGTTAGATAAAATTATCTATCCCAATTAAATTACTATATTCCTATGCAAAATAAGTTGGAATAGATTCATTAAGTTCAAACTCTCATAGAAGTTACACACGGCGTATAGGTATATTCCTATCCTATACACAAACCTAGCTATTCAATCCTAAGAAGAATAACTAGACGTATGTCATCATATTCAGATCTAAACCTAGAATTCATCTCCCAATTTCATCTAGGTTATCAAACTAATTGTTGGCCCCACAATCATATATTAATCACAAAATATGACAAACAACTCATATAAGATCAATAAGAACTAGAAACAAGAGTAAATTAATTTTACTAGACATAGGTTCCGTTGCAATCTTAATAAAAATTTAGTTCATAATGTAATTGAAAGACATCATTCTAAAATTAAACAACATCTTAGAAAAACAAGAAGTAAAGGTAAGAGAAAAGAATGAAAACATAGGTGCAATCTTCAATCCTTCTCTAGCCTTTAAGTCCAATCTTCTTCGTGTTGATTTCTTTGATTCTTGTCTTCAAATTTCTTGGCTTTTCTCCAATGTTTTCAGTCCCCAAAAGTCAGAATCTTTCATCCCCACACAAACCCTAGCATATATATAGCCTTAGGGTTAAATTTTTAGGTCCAAAACAAGTCAAAATTTGTGTCACGGATTAACACACGCGCAGGGGCGCTCAAACTGGAGCAGGGGCGCTGATTTGGACAGTGTTTGGGTGCTGGGGCGCACCTCCTTGTATTCTGCCTACTCCGGACCAGTTTTCGTAGAATCGTCATAACTTTTGATACAACCATCCGATTGAGCTGAAATTTTAACACAATACAAAAGACATCATGATCTACAACTATCCTTTTTTACACTTTGTCAGATTCGAAGTGAGTCATGTTTAAAAATTCAGAAAACTGAGGTATTGGTACAAAATAGTGTGGGTGTTGATGCCTATGTTACCAAACACCAATACCTCCATGATTTCTTTCATTTTTAAGCCTCCAAATCCTCATGGAATGTGTCCATCTCTTCACCACTTATCCACACTTAGTTGCAAGGCTAAAATCCGTTATTTACACTATAATTACTCCATTACAATGTCCTTTAGCTTCCTCTTTAAAAATCTAACACTTAGGCTCCAATTTTGACCTTGTTTCCTCCCAATTGATCATGATTCCTTCCAAATGATCATCCCTAAAAAATAACATCAAAACACACAAAAAAAATAAAAATGAACATAAAATAATTGAAAACTTGCAATTTCATTAAGCCAAAAGTACTCAATTTGTAGGTATAAAACCCACTCATCATATCCCAACTCAAGTTGTTGCTCCATTCTTGATTACAACTCCTCAACTTGAAGCGGACATGTCTTTTGTCCTAGTTTATCTGAAGGCCTACCTTTTTTTGACATTTTTCTTTTTAGCATTCAGGGCTAATTCTAAATCGGGAGTTCAAAGGTCACCACGAGACGATAATGCTAGTTATTACTAGGCACCCTATTGTTCTAGTAGATGAATTAAATCTCCTTGAGAAGCGGCCTCGCTCGATCAAGTCACTTGCCGCCTCGCCTTTCATTGTTGAAGAGGACCACCAAGCATTGGTACATTTAGTTGATAAAGTTTCGGCCATCCTTCAGGAAGTAGGGTCATTGTATTAGAAGCACCAAGATAGCCTTGCCATTGTTTATCATCAACGAGAGCTACTAGTCAACTTAAACCAACACAACCACACTTGCTTGAGTCATTCTAGATGCTTTGACACACTTCCTCAATAGCTGGTAAAGATAGACCATTAGATTGCCAAGTTAGAGGCTCACCATGCAGCGCTCCTTGAGGAAACCGCATCCTACCGAGAGCATTGGGAAGAAATCAAGGTCGTCGTGGTAAATGACGTGGCCTATATGGATGAAGACTTGGTTATAGCAACTAGAAGCTCATTTTTCCAATCTTGTATAGTTCCAACGGAAATGATAAATAATAAATAAAGATGGACTTTTTTCCCTTTACTTCTTTACTTATATATGTATTTTCATTTCCCACGTAATGGTTGACATGACTGCAAACTAAATGACATTAATTGCTATTTACAGCATGTTTCTATCGTTTGATCCTTGTGCGTGCATTCAGGCACTTTGATTGCCTTTCAAAGTGGCGCTTTATTCTCCTCCTATTAAACTGCCATAAATGTTGGTAGTTGTTGAGGTGAGGCCATTAAAATATTCAAATTTCTTATCACCTATAAATACCTATGAAACACGTAGGCATTTTGGAGCTAACCAAACGTTTTTAGGATGTCCCTTGCTTATGCAACACCGTTGTTTCCTCTAAAAATTTGCTAACTCAGAAGAGAGAAAATTGGAAGATGACTTTGTTAGTCAGTACACCTACATTCTTGTTACCCTTTAGGGAATAATTCATGGGATGAGACTGACTTAACCAAAGTCATTGCTTTGTGTTTTCCCCTTCATGTTTGCAATTGGATTGACAAACTTACTTCATGTTCTTCCTTCGGATAAATGCCTCTTTTTGTCCCCATCCTTGGGTCATTTTGTAGATCCTCGTCATGGGGGTAAGGCAACATGAGTAGATAGAATGCAATTGTTGAAATTGGAATAAGATACTACATTTGATTTCCAATGCATTTGACAACCATACTCTATTTTACTCATTTGATCTTCAGGTTAACCCTAGGATGACTTTCCTCAGCACCTCTTTGGAATGGGGAAGTGAAGACTAAGGAAGGTTTGTAAGTTTGGAAAGCTTTCTGATTAAGATAAGCTCGTGTTTGGGTTCATATTCTTCCTCATGCACCCAAACTTTCTCCTCCACTTTTGCTCCTTTCTTTGTCTCTGGGATGCAGGTTGTCATCTTTAAGCTAGGACAATAAGCTTCCATACTTTCAAACTAGGACGACTTCTATATTGGATGTCGGCTTGCCCTAGGGCACTGGTTATGACCTCCCGTTTTAAAGGTCTCGCTTGCGTTCTGCTACCTCCCAAACCATCAGTCTATAGGCATTTAAGAATGTTCATTGATATAGCGATTTTGACTTGCTCCATCAAATTCTCTTAGTGGTAAACGCGACCCTTCTTAACCTCGAGGATTTCAAATGGTTCTTCCCAATTGGTCAACAACTTTCCATCCCTTTGATCATTGAGTCCTAAATGCAACCTCACTTTCTGAACCAAGTCACCTATTGTGAACGTCTTATTTTTTACCCTTATGTTTTACGCCCTGATGGCTCTTAGATTTTCCACCTTGATGCAATCCAAAGCACCCAGCCACACTTCATCTAAATCCTCAAGCTGGATCATCATGGCTTCATTGTATTCAGCTGGACTTAACTTATGCTGAAAATTCATTCGCAATGACTTTACAGTAATCTGCTTAGACAAGACTGCGATGTGTCCATATGCCAACTTGAATGGTGTAACTCCAGTGCTGGACTGTTTGAACTTTCTGTATGCCCATAGTACTTCCGATAGTTTATTATGCCAGCCCCTTGGGTTATCTTCCACCATATTTATGATGATTCCTTTCATTACTTTGTTGGCAGATTCTGCTTGGTCATTCCCTTGTGCATAATATGAGGTTAATTAGATCACGTTGAAACCATACTCCTGTACAAATCCCTTAATTTCGCTTCCTCCAAATATTGTTCCTTAGTCAACCACTATGTGCTAGGGAAGCCCATGTTGGTGCACTATGTTTTCCTTTATCATTCGAATAATGTCTTTCTGATTGACCATTCACATCTTGATGCTGGCTTGATACGTGCCACATATGCCTTCGTGGCTCTCAATCATTACTAGAATAGCCTCTTCTCAGCCGATACATCTTAACAATAAGTCATAGTGTGTCATTTTCTTATATAGTTTCCTATCCCTGAGTATATAATTGACAGCCTATCTCCTAATAACCTCTCTTGATGACCCATCTCCTGATGTCTTAGGAACTGCATGATGTCAAACCTCCAAGCTTCCTCTTCCACTTCCACCATTAACTACTTAAAGTCATTTCCCCTAGATTTTATGGTGGCAAGACTCTCCTTTGAACTCTAATTAGCTTCCCGTCCATACCCCCAAGGAATCCTTAGACTCAATCCTATCTCGCAATATCACATCATCAAGTTTGCCAACAAAGACATTGCAATGGAGTGTAATGGGCATGCCTCTACACTTTTACACTAATAGTTGCCCGCAATTTGGTTAATAACTAATTTGTAGTCGCCGATCACCTCAACTGTCGATGCCCCATACTCAACACAACCTCAAGCCTGATAATTAATGCCTCGTACTCATCCTGGTTGTTAGTGCATTTGAAAGACAGTCGAGTTTCACATCCCTAGGGCAATTCTATGACCACCCTGGCCCTGCGGACTCTTGTGTCCGCGATCTTTCAAACCTAAGTTTCCATGGCATTAACGACGCCACGTGTACTCCTAGGAAACCAAATGATTCCCTTGTATCTTACTCCACTTCTACACGAGGATGGTCTATTAAGAAATCATCTGATGCTTGGCCTTTTAGCATGTGCTGCGGCAAGTAATTGAAGTTAGAATTCCATCAAGGCCAAAACCCACTTGCTAATTTAGGCCCTTATAATCGGCTTAGTGAACATGTACTTAATAAAATCAGTTTGTGCAACAATATACACAAAAACTAAAATCATATAAATTCTTAACTTTTGTGATGCAAAGTACAATGCTAAACAAAACTTCTCGATTGGCTTATATTGTTACTCGGTTGGAGTCAAAATTCTGCTTAAATAATAAATGGCCTATTCTTTGTCTTTATTAGTATTTTGAGCCAGCAAACATCCAATGGACTCATGCGTAAGTACAATAGCAGTGGCCTACCTGTAATAGGTGGCATGAGGATTGGTGGGTTTGCCAAATACTCCTTGATTTGGTGGACGGCTTCTTGATGTTGCATTTCCCATTTGAAGTTTTCTACACCCTTTAACTTTAAAAATGGCAAGAATGTCTGCACCTTCCTTGTGCAGTTGGCGATGAATCATTGAAGGAAATTAACATGACTGATAAGGTGTTGAAGCTCCTTCTTGGTCTTCGGAGGTGCAACTTCTATGATAGAATTCACCTTATTTTTTTCTACTTCAATTTTTTTTTTGTGCCATAAAGTTCCCTGTAGTGACTCTGAATGCACACTTCAGAGGGTTTATTTTCAGCTGATGGACACACATCCTTGCAAAGACTGACCTTAAATCGTTATGGTGTCTCTCTATGTATTGAGTCTTAACTATTATGTCATCAATGTACATCTCTACGATCTTATTGATCATGTCATGGAAGATAGTGTTCATGGCTCTCTAGTATGTGGCCCCTACGTTCTTTAGTCCAAACAACATAACCCTCTATTCGAACAACTCAATCAATCCTGGACATCAGAAAATGATTTTGTGTTGGTCCTCTTATGAAATGAAGATCTAATGGTATCTTGTGTTGCGGTCTATGAATGGCATGATCACGTTAATGGCCACCGCATCCACAAATTGATCGACCAATGGCATTACATATTCATATATGGGAGTTGCAACACTGAGGTCATTGTAATCGCAGTAAACCCTAAT
Organism: Ilex paraguariensis; assembly: GCA_963454935.2. Lineage (NCBI taxonomy): Eukaryota > Viridiplantae > Streptophyta > Magnoliopsida > Aquifoliales > Aquifoliaceae > Ilex > Ilex paraguariensis. The sequence continues at coordinate 538,586 of CAUOFW020001702.1, forward strand.
CTTGTTGGTCTTCTTTTTAACCGGAACAACGTTGGACACCCATTCTACTTACCATTCCACCTAGATGCATTTGGTCTGTAGCAAATGCTCAATCTCTTCCTTTAGCAATAGAGTTATTTATGAGAGTATAGTATTGCATATTATAGGTCTCATATCATCCATCTTAACTGTGTTAGTTACGTAAGTCTTTTGTTTTTATTTAGTTTTGTATTTCATGAATAAATTCGGTGTTTGCAGGTGAATGCATGAAAAAGCAAGGTCATGAACATCATTTCATGTAATGGAGCACTTTGAGAATGAGCTAGGAGGTTCACAAGTCAAGCCAAGGCCACTGTCAGCATAATTAAAGAAAATACCCTTTCTACTGGTACAATTGAAGGCAGAAGTTGGTTCTACCAATAGGAGTTCATTCTTACTGGTAGAAGTAAAATAGAGAGTTGTTCTACTGGTAGGTGAGTATTGTTCAATCGGTAGATCTAAAATAGGCAGGTGTTCTACTAGTAGAAAAGAAGGTCAACCACTGCATAGATTCCCATAATCTTAGGCTGCCCATTCCTTGCAACATCAAATGCATTAATAAATAACAGTAATGGTGTGATGAAATTTTCTTTTGGGAATTTGACTACTAAATTTAATATTTTTCATGTAGTAAAGCAACCGAGAGGTGGGGGAGATTTCAGTGACGTAGACATCGTGGATGAGTGTATGGATAAGTTTGAAACTTCTATGTGTTATGATTCGTTACTTTGTTCGATTAATTCTGTATGTGAGGAAAAAAAACTCTGACACTGTATTTTATATGGAATTGCTTAAAAATTCACAGGAGTTATGTGGAGTTGAGAGAGAGAAAATTAAACAACTATTTTTTAGTGTATTAAGATCCCAAGTGAAGTCGGGTATTGGGCAAGTAGAGTCTAGTTGATCCCTTTCAATTAATGAAAAACCCTTGCATAGTAGAGTAGATTAGTTAGATAGCTTCTTTCTTTTCTGTTTAGATAGTTTTGTTATTTTTCTTTTATGCCAATTTTTCTTTTATTTATCTCGTAGTTAGTTTTAGTTAGGAGCTGCGCTTCAATGCTCTCTTTCCCTTAACCTTTTTCATTTTACTCATTGCATTATCATTGTTGCATTCAGGACAATGCATATTTTAAGTTAGGGGGGAGGTTACACGATATTTTTGCTCCTATTTCTTCTTATTTTAGTTTTCACTAGAAAATTTGAAACTTTTTGAAAAACTACATCTATTTGGATGATATTTGCTATTTATTGATAGCTATAAAATTTGGATATGCTATGTGATACTCAAATTGATTGCATATTGTACTGTAGAGACTTGTAGTCTATTCTTGAATATCATAGCGATATTTGTATGAGAAACTCAAAATTTTGTTCACGATGAGCATGTAATTTCTGTGAGGTTTATGAGATCAAATTTGAGTTTTGAAAAAACTTGACATCTATTGTAGAGATACATATATATGCCTTGTGAGTGTAGTGCCTACCAATTTTGGAGGGTAATAATACATCTACTCAGATGATATTCATTTCAAATCCATTGTCTTTCAATAATCTCATTATGCTAGTTTTAGTTAGGAGTATAGGAGTAATTAGTTGGTGATATCTCTATAAAGAGCAACACTTCTCCATACTTTCTTAAATACGATTATCTTTGAATTTTTATTGAACCTTAACCTGTTCTTTCATTACATTGTCTCTAGAATCCGTGATTGAGCCATGATAATTATTCATTTCTTTACCTCAAATAATAGCCAAGCCAATCAATATCTATATATATCTTACCTTGGTTATCTGTAGATTGATATTTAATTGATATATGTTGGGATTGAGGTGAAATATTCAATCATGAATGATTGAAAAAGAAAGATGATTAGAAATAGAAAATATTGAGAAAAATGTGAAAAAAATGTTGAAAATGGGAAAGCCAGAGGCTTGTGTAGGAAGAATCAAGGATAAGAGTTGTATGTTGTATTAAAAGAAGAGTGCAATTGTTGAACACAAAATCCATCTATGGGATAGCTTCCTTTGAATTCTCCAATCCTTTCCTTTCTTAAATCTTTACCCAAGGCTTCATTAGAACCAGATAAAGTCCTATTTGATTTTAAGAGGTATGGTTGAGTGTGTATACTTTAATGTCTAAGAGATATACCGACTGCATTACTTTTTATGCCTCTTAACATTCCTTTCATTAGATTATACCAAGGTCGTTCCAGTGACTTATGCACTTCATTTTTAAGACATATGTGAGTATAATTTATTTTGATTGCATAAATTCGACCCTCAGATATACATATGAGTGGAACAGTCATTATAATCAGAGAATTCCTTTCAGAGTGTGAAAACCTTTGTGAGATTGGCATTGAATAGCTAATAGGAATATGAACTTTGTTGATGAATTTCTTGAGTTCCTAACTTTGGACAGTTAATAGGAATATGGACTTTGTTGATGAATCTCTTGAGTTACATGATCATATCACACACGAGTTTTGGATGCTAACATGATGATGAACATTCTTGCATGGCCTTTAAGTTTATAGTAGAGTCGTGTGTGAATTAATTTGAATGGATATGATATTTCTTTGATTTTATGGTGATTAGGAGACCAATTTAATTTCAAATAGACAAAATTGAAGTTTGTAGGTATCTTTTCTGGAAACTTTCGCGAAACAACACTCGTCCAATTGGGGTAACCTAGGCGTCTAAAGGGTTATGTTATAGGATAAATGCATTCATGTTGCCTACAAAGTGGTTTTGTATTTCTAATTTTGCATTTAATTTTACATTTTATTAGATTTATTATTATGCTTTAAATTCCTTTGCATTATATTTGTTCTTTTATATCATAAATTGTATTGCATATACTTATAAGTTTTGGCACTTTGGAATATGATTAAAGACTTTATTCAATACATTTTGAGTTTTAGGATTTAGGGTTTAAGTTAGTTTTGTTTTTATTAGTTCTAAAAAAGAAAAAAAATAGAAAAAAACTTTGAAATTCCGTATTGAGTTACCGGTAGGTCGAATCTTGCTTCCTACCATTTGGTTCCTATATTGTTCGAAAAAATAAAAGGGTTGGTATCGGAAGAAAATATTTCATTCTCTTATTTCACGAAGACCCACTCCCACACAATCCTCTCTTTCATAGGTGCCAAAAAACCCTAGGGAAGCCCTCTAGTTCTCTAAATCAATCTAATCTCTCTTTGATTCTCAATTTTCATAATGGCTCTAAAGAGGACCTCGCCTTGAAACTTCCCAAACAAGCTTTTGTTGACTAGACCTCGCCTTGAAACTTCCCAAATGAGCTTTCGTGGGCTACTCTATGATGCCCCTAAAATCGGGAGTCCCGTTGACCACCGTCAACCTGCAGAAATATCCGTGAGTGCCGCATAATCCGACATCACGTACTAGCATCCCTTTACTTGGGATTTTAACTCACACATGTAACCCCATGTGTGTTTTATCATTTAATTTAATCGTGGTTCACAATACCACAAATCAAGCCACTTTATTGTCCAAACACATCATTGGAACCAAGAAACCAAAGTCCAAAGGCATAGCACTTTAGTTTTAAAATTTAGAAAATTTGGAAGAGCGTACCGGCCCTGTGGACAGACAGTACTGGTACACCGTACCGGTACGCTCTGTCTTCTGGACCATACGATACCGGTACACTCTGCCCAGTTTTGTCCGTTTAACCTGTTTTTCATGTCCAATCTATTTCAAACCACCCCAACATCATTTCAAACATATATAATGATGTTTATCGCATAAAACTTGATATCTACGAGTTCTATTACAAACCATTTACACGATTACATATCAAAATGGAAATTAAACCTAAGTTTTACAAAAACTTGTCTTCAAAAGCCACAAACCAGCTTTTCTTCACCCTCGAGGCCCTGAGTGCGAGTCCTCCGCCGGTGCTAACCCCGCACCTGAAATGTTTCCAGTATAGGGTGAGTCAACGCCCAGTAGAATATTTTCTACAGAGACTACTCCCCACCTAAGTGCATATGCAATGATCTCATGCAACAATTACTAACATAACTTCATTTCATTCAAGAACATGTTATTCAAGATGAAATTCCTATCATGCCATGTCATGATATGAGATTAGACTCACTCATGCATCCTCAACCAAGCTTACTCCGGCCTCCACAACACTACGCAATGCATGTGCGTAAAACGTTTATCTTTGATGAAATACATCCAAAGATCATTTTGAAACAACTTATGCGTTTATAAAAATCAATTCATTTCTGAATGTTTTCCATCATATGAATCATTTATATAACCAAACCCATGTGTCTTTATTTGGGTAGTGGACGTTTTGGTGTTGCACCGCCGGCTCCACACACTGATAAACTTTTTTTGGACTTGCACCGTAGGAAATGTATAAACCAGTGGTCGGGTCTTGCACCCAAGGGGGGATCTATCCCTTCTTGCTATACCCCACATAAGTTTTTCATGTATGCAACCGTACAATTTAGTAGGATATTCAACCCCACTTTTCCGAGCCCACCCATCAAAACACCAAGTTTGGTAACTAATCCAACCATGCACACACATATACCCACACTCATGCCTAAGCCTCTTGAATGTGATGTCTTCATTACACATGCAATGTAATGAACTATTGTAATTACCAATGTCATGCTCAATGTAGTGAATGCCAATGAGCCAAAATAAACCACATGTCTACATGTTCCATGACAATTCATATCATAAGCATATCAATGTCATAAATCATTACAATGTCAATATCTCAATGAGCACATATTAACATTCCTTTCCAACACATTTTCTAAGCATGTTATACATCACTATGTCATAACAACTTGATGCACACATAGGCATTTTGACAAATACCTTCAAGGCAACAATTCATGTTATCACACAAGAGTTTCCACTTCATTCACAAACCATAATATATAACATATAGCATGCCCAAAATATCAAATTTCAAGGAAATCACACAAGTAATTTCCTATGCCAACATAATTAGGAACTGAAATAGGCCAAATTTCATGCCCATTCCTCATTTTCACAACCATGGTCAATGACATAGGTTATTTCCATACCCTTACCCCTTTCCAAACACACCATAGGTAAGAAAGTGAACCAAAGTAGGAGAAATCCTACCTCTTGGAGCGTGAGATGAACGATTGAAGCTTCTAGGCACCTCCTTAGCCCCAAAACCTTTTATCTCCCAAATCTCCCCTTTTGAATCTTCGGTGAAATCCCTCATTCTTGATACGTACGCATAGCCCTCGCCCCGTAGACCAACTTTAATTCTTGATTGAAGCAATTCCGACCAACGGAGCTTCTTGGATCGAAGGAAAAAACTTGAAATTTCTATTTTCTCTCTTCTCTCTCTTCTCCAACGTGTGGTGTGTTGAACAAGGGTGAGAATATCTAATTTTTCAGATATTTAGCCCTATTTATACTTTTTAATTGCGCGGTTTATATTGCCTTGTTCGTTTATCACTTCTGGGTCTGTTTTTAACCCAAAATGACTTAATTAAATTTCGATTTTAGTTCAAATTAATTTTATTTGAAATTTTATTCAATTATAAGGAACTTTTTTAATTTTTGTTTTTGGGGACTTTTAAAAGTTCATCCATCACTCAATCGTCTCGAAAAATGTGTAAAATTCGACTATCTCGGAATTTGACGAAATTTGACGTAGCAACTCAATTTCGTGATACGAATCCAACGGTGAAGTCTATTGTGTCATACAAGCTCTAGAGATTGTGTATTTCAATTCCATATTATAATGGTAAATTACCATTTTACCATTTATTGGAAAAAGTTCAAATATCCCCGGGTTTCACATAGTCTATTGTTTAGTTGGTTTCTCTACGCCTCCATGACCTCGAAGGTAATGGAGGGTGTGGCAAAAACAATGGACAATCAGGCCAAAGCCACCATTTTGGTTATGGGGGAGGGATCGCCTAAGGGCGAGAGTTTTGATAAGCCGATGATTAAATTTGATTCTGAGGAAAAGGATGATGATGAGGATTTGGAAGAAGATTCTACTTCTGATTCGGGATGATGGATTTTAGGATCTATTTCCTTACACTAGTATTTTCTTATATTTTCTTTTTCTTTTTCTTTTTTATAGTAGTGTATAGGTTTAGAAGAACCTTAGGTGTTTTCTTTTGGGTAGTAATAGCCTGGTAGACGAACCATTAAGGGCTATTACATTTTGTCCCTTTATACCCAAAAGCACAATGGATATATACATGAAGTCCTTTTGATTCCATTGATGTGCCATTTATTCTTTAAGCATATGCATTTCAATCTATTGATATTTTTATGTGATGGAGAATGAGTTAGAATTTATAAAGTAATGTTAGGAATTTTAATGGTTGTTTATTTTCGGTTTTTTAAGGGACTAGCAAAGTTTAAGCATAATATTTCATATTATAGGTCTTATATAATCCATCTTAACTGTGTTAGTTATTTATTTATTTTTGTTTTAGTTTAGTTTTGTATTTTATGGATGAATTTGGTGTTTGCGGGTGAATACATGTAAAAGCAGGATTTTGAACATCATTTCATATCATGGAGGACTTTGGGGATGAGCTAGGAGGTTCAGAAGTCAAGCCAAGGCCACTGTGAACATAATTGAAGAAAAGACCCTTTCTACCGGTAGATCTTCTTCTGGTACAACTAAAGGCAAAAAGTTGGTTCTACCAGTAGGAGTTCATTCACACTGGTAGAAGTAAAATAGAGAGTTATTCTACCTGTAGGTCTGAAGTAGAAAGTGTTCTACTAGTAGAAGAGAAGGCCAACAAGTTCGTACAAAATAATGGACAGTTCTACCATTATGACATTTTCTGTTTCCAATCGGTAGGTTACTATATTTCAGCAGAGAAAACTCCTAAGTAAAGTGAATCAGTTGAATTATTTAAAAGCCATGATTGGTGGATGGAAAATAGGATTTTCAATAGAAAATCCTCTATAAAAACCATGGGCTAGCCGCTTAAATTCAAGTTTTCTTTGTTGTCTATTATGATTATGCCTTCTTTACTTGCTTTTATTTTCAATTCTATCATGAGTGAGTAGTCTACTCTATTTTGATGGGATGAGAGAGTCTCATCCATGAATTGGGAATTTTGACTCAAACTAGGGTCTTCAATGATTAAGTTAATTGGATTAATTGATTGATTAAAGTCAAAAAAAAAAACCATCGATATGTATATCTTTTTGCTTACCCATAAACAACTAAGACTTGGCACGAGTAATTCTTAGAATCACTGCAATTGATTTGAATACACATTTGTTATTTATAATTGGGTGCTTAATGAATACTTTTCATTTGGGTGCGTTTGAGTATAATCTCAAATAAGTATGGAAATTGAGTCAAAATATATGTTCATGATGAGATGAACTTTACTAATTAACCGATCTTTCTTTTAATTGTTATTTTTAGTTGCTAAATTCGACAACCCAATCTCTCAAAATTCAGAGTTTTTATTTTCTTTTGCTTATTGCTCTTTGACCCAACCATTTTACCTAAGGAGACGACCTCGATAATCGATCGAGTTACAAACATGATACCCTTTCCTATGCTTGGGAATTTCTTGTTAATTTAAGACCACTATAAGGAGCCAGCAACTATTTCTTAGGATATCAACTTCGGGACTTGTTTGATTGGCATGTATTCCTCCCTGATTGGTAATCAATGCTCTACTAAAGTCGTATCTCACATTGACATCTCTTCAAAACTCCAGGTGAAGCATCTCAATATTTCCTTTGTAGTTGTATTAGTCGTGCTTGGAACTCAGGTCCAACAGTTTGCTAACAAAAGTTGGATGGTGCTCCATGCCAAGATTGACTTTTTGCAACAGATCCTAAACCTTGATCAAGTCGTCAATTTTGGTAGGGGCAACATCGATTTTAACTAACTCGGTGAATTCTCGGAAGGTGAATTATTTTGACTCTTCCTCTTCACATTCCACCATGTTAATGGTGTCTTGCTGTCTACTGGCCGCTAAAGTGCTATGACCCCTCTTTCTACCAGGTAGGCTCTTATCCTGCTGATGCAGACCCTTATGGCCTATTTCCTTTATCTACTGTCGTTGAGCTCCATCAACAAGCGAGTTCTTCGGTTGTCCATGTCATTCAGTGTTTGCACATTGGTGGCCCAAATGACCTCTTCTTCCACCTGATAGACCTCGATAGATTTCAAGTCAGTCTGGAACACGACTTCCCTAGGCTTCCCATACTTATTGTGGCCATGGAACTTCATTGACCCTATTCCTTCATCATAAAGTCAAGTGTTGGCCATATGAACATCAACCATGAACGAAGTTTAATTAGCCTCCACCACCTCCAAATCGTCGAGGTTATATAGCACCAGCTACTGATAAAGAGTTCATGGGATGTTGTAAAATCCGGGTAAATTCAAACTTTTTCCCCCAAAAAAAAAAGAAAAAGAAAGAGGCAAAACGGTAATTTGTTACTATAGTACGGGTTGAAAACCCATATTTTTTTTAGATCTCGGATGACGAAATGGACCTCACCGTTGAATTCTTCTCGCGAAACTTAGTTATCCAGACAATTTTTGTCTAATTCTGAGATAGTTCAATTTTTCACACTTTACGAGACAACTAGGTGTCGGGTGACCTTACAAACATCACTAAAAATAAATTTTCTAAAATTTCCTTAAAATTGAAGGAAAGTTCAAATAAAAATAATTTAAACTTAAACAGGATGAAATTAAGTCGTTTCGGGACAAAAACGAATCTGAAAATAGGGAACATGCGGCGCGACGTGAACCACACAATTAAAGACTATAAATAAGGAAAAATATCTGATTTTTCCTCACATGTTCAGCTGATTCACACGTTAGAAGAGAAAGAGAGAGAAGAGAGAAGAAAAAATAAAATTTCTACCCTCTTTCTTTGATCTATGGAGTTCCGACGGTCGAAATCCCTCGGACCAAGAGTTAAAGTCAATCACCGTAACGAGGGCTACGAAACCATACCAAGAACGAGAGATTTCACCGAAGATCCAAAGAAGAGATTTTGGAGAAATCAAAGTTTTTGGGGCTTAAGAGGTGTTCTTGGACTTGGGAAGCATTCTTAAAGATTCTAACCTTCATTTTACACTTCAAGAGGTAGGGTTCCCTCCTACATTCGTTTATTTCTTACCTATGATGTTTTATGAAATGGGTAAGTGTATAGAATAACATAGGTCACTTGACTATGGTTATGGATATGAGGAAATGAGTATGAAATTGGCTTAGACCAATTCCTAGTTAAGTTTGATATAGGGAAAGTACTTGTGTAATTTCCTTAAAACATGATATTATGTGGGAAATCTTGTGTGATAACATGATTTATGTTTTGAAGGTATTTTGCTAAATGTCTATGTGTTGGATATAAATGTTAATATGTGCTAGTTGGTGTATTGACATTGTGAGGGATTATGGAAATTATATGCAATTGATATAAATTGCCATGACGAATGTCAAAGTATGTGGTTAAATTACTCATTTGGCATTCATTGTATTTTGGGCATGAAGTTGACATCACATTCATGGACATTATGCATGAGTGTGGGTGTGTGAGTACATGATTTAATCAAACACCACACTTGGTGGTTGATGGGTGGGCTCGAAAAAGTTGGATTGAATATCTGACTGAGTCGCATGTTACATGAAAAACTTGTGTCGGGTATAGCAAGAAGGACTAGACAAGTCCTCTAATGCAAGATCTGGCTACTTGGTTCATACACTCCCCTAAGGTGAAATTCTGAAAAAGTGTAACAATGTGCGGAACCGGTAGTCAGACTCTGAGAATCAGAGTATCCAAATAAAGGCACATGAACTTGTTTATAAAATAGTCATTCGGTGTGAAACCATCAATGACAGGGCTTGGAACGCCCTGAGTTTTTCATACATGTAGCATTGCATGGTGTGAACAGAGCCGAGAAGGCTTGGGTTATATTGCATGAGTGAGTCTCACCTCATTTCATGGCATGGCATGGTAGGATTCCAACATTGAACGGCATACTCTTGTTTGGAATGGAAAATAATTGTTGATTGTGGCATGTGCACTCTTCATATGCATCTAGTGGGGAGTAACCTCTGTAGGAGATACTCTATTGAGCGTAGCTCACCCTATACAGAAAAATATTTCAGGTGGGGGATACACACTGATGGATGGCTCTCATTTGGAGCCGCAGTGATGAAGAAAGGCCGACTCGTGGCCTTGAATCGCTTTCTTGTAAAACTATAGTGAAAATTATATTTTGGGCATGTAATCGTATGGAATTACTTGTAATTGAACTTGTATAAAATAGGTTTTATGTGAAAAACCTTATTAAGCATGTTTTGGATGGTGTTGAAAAAGTTTGAAATGGATTGAAATTGAAAACAGGTGAAATAGGCAAAATCGACAAACTGTACCAGTACAGTGTACCAGTATGACTAGGTTTAGTGGATTACCCGTACCGGTACAGATTTTTCAGTGGGTTACTCATACCGGTACAGATTCTTTCAGTGGGTTACCTGTATCGGTACAAACTTTCTAGTGGGTTACCCATACTGGTACAGCTTTTCCAGTGGGCAACCCATACCGGTACGACGTATCGGTACACTTTCCTAAAATTTGAAAATTTATTTGCCATGCTTTTGGACTATGGGTTACTGGGTTCCAAGAATGTAAATGGACTATAATAGGGTTTGAATTATGGTACATTGAACCATGGTTGGATCAAATGATAAAATGAACACAGGTTTCACGCGTGAGTTAAAATCTCGGTTAAGGGGATGTTATTGACGTGAGGTCGAGTTGTGCGACAATCACGGGTATTTTTGCCGGTTGACAAATGGTCAGCGGTTAACATATGACCCCCAATTTTAGGGGCGTCATAGATGTACTCACTCAATTGGATCCAATCTCAACACAAAAAGGCATTATAAGATGCAATTGTATCAATCACAAAGAAAGGCATGATGTTGACCTTGTTACTGATGGCCAATTTGACACGTAAAACTCTTACCATCTTGTTGACTCCTCCCTTGAATCCACTCATCTTCAATTTGGTGTGGACCAAGTCTTCCTCTTCCACCCCCAGCTTCTTTATGGAAGCTATGGGTAGAATATTGACAATCACTCCATTGTCGACGAAGAACCAATTAAAATGTTTTCCCTCCAAGTGCGCCTGGATATAAAGCGGCTTCAAGTATTGCGTCATGGATGCGTAGGTCTGTTGAACGGCCACCCTCTTGGGCTACTGACAGACATCAATCTATTTTTCTTCGACTCTTGTGTGAGGCCTCTCTCAAGAGAACGCTCCATTTGGATTTTAGACGATCCTTCCCCATGCAGGAACGTCGACCCCAGCATCTTCGACATCCCCTTCCAAAGACTCTATTCGTAGTTATAGAATTTTAAATGATATCAGCAACAACCTAAGGGCATTGACGGATACTAATGCCCAAGAGGTCCAAATTGGATGGAATCATATTCGTTACTGTTGTCTTCATCATTAAAGTCCTATTTCTTCTTGCTTTTGCAAGTTTCTGGAGGAATGTTAAGCATGGCTTTCAAATGTTCTACCACCTTCCTTACCATTATTCCTCTATATCCTCCTCGGGCGAGGACTCAAACACACCTTCTTCTTCCCCTTTTCCTTAGTTGTGGTCTTCTTTAGAGCATTGCATGTTATAGAGGCAATGAAAGAACGAATTGGGACTTAATTTCCCCATCCTTGGGTTATATCATTGAAACGTTTCTCACCCTTCCCGGGCGTCCAACTCTTGGTATTCTTTCCACTTATGTTGGTCCACTTGAATGTGCTACTTCCTACGCATCTGAGATTTGGGCAGCAGACGTGGTTGATGATATCGTGAAAGCTTTGGATTTTGGGCCACATACTAACTGCCCTCCAATGCCTCTATTTTTTTTATCATCCTAGGTCAGTTCAGATAGCCCTTAGTCCGAATGGGTTAATCAAACGTCAACCTTGTGGTGAACTACTCATATCTCGGCCCTTGTCACCCTCTTGGTAGTTCTGGTAAATCCCTGCCATGCTCTTTATTGCTCGGCCGCATAAACTTGTCAGGCCGATCTTCATAATCTTGTCTAGGCAGTGACCACTCACTTGGAAACTCCCAATGGGTGCCCCTATAATGCCACCTTTTTCTGCAACCTTTGGAGTGATTTTCTTTGCTACTCCCCATTTGGAGTGATCCCATAATAAGCTTTGCATCTACGAGATAAATTGTTCTTGATCATGTCAAGCTTCTCTTAGAATCCTAGCGGGACATCCAGCTTACCACCAGAGTCCTCCTTTGACTCCTTTTCCTAGGGAGTTCCCCCTTGGCTTTTCATAACTAGTCAACCTGTCCTTACTCAAGTATACCTTTTTCCATGGGATCTTTGACTGTCCCATTTCTACCATGTTAAGGGCGGCTATATTTTGAAAAGGGTCTTTATCAACCCCCATCTCTGGCTCCCCCTTGTCTCCGAAGATCAAATGGCCTTTGGTCAAGCCATCATGAATGGCATTCCAACACACCACATAGTTAGTAATAGAATGACTCCACGGATTTTTCCATTTGTAGTACATCTTGTTCTTCACCTCCACGGCTGATGGGATCTTATGATCAAATATTAGCTTGATAATGATGTCAACTAGCAAATGGTCAAAGATCTTATTAGCCTTTGAAGTGTAAAACTCATATTTCTATCCATTACCTTAGTCGGCTCCTTTATCAGCACTTGGTGTAGCCTGTACCTGATTCTCCGAGGTCCTAGTTAAGGCCTTACACATATGTGGTTGTCTGAACATAATTTTTGTCTTGTTTACCTTCAACTCCTAGTTTGGCTTGACAATGAGGATTTCTATATTGGGATCCTTGCAGTACATACCTTTGGATGTGTTTCTTCAATCCAACTCCTCTCATAGGATTTGCTTCTATCAGGTAGCCCGCATTACCAATTCGAACAAGTTATTGAACTATATCCCCTCCAACTTCTTTTGAAACTCAAAATCCAAACCATTTTGTGCAATGTGCACATACTCTATCTTGGGCAGCTCCAACCTACATCAGTTCTTGGCCTTCTTTAACAGCGCGATGTATTGCCCTGCTGTTTTTCTAGTCATTTGATACAACCTGGCCAAGTCGGTCACAGCTACCTTTGGTTTAGTACGGTAAACCTGAACGTGGAACTTATCCTCAAGTTTCTGCCAGCCTAAATAGAATTGGGAGGCAAATCAATATACCATCTAAAGTTCATTCCCCTAAGGGAATTGATGGACAATCTTAACTTCAAAAATTTGTTAGCCCCTACTTCACCACGTTGTATAGTGAAACGATTGATTTGCTCCACGGTCGATTGACCGTCTTCTCCCGAGAAAGCAACAAATATTGGGACCCTGTATCCCTAAGGATTCTCATATTCCCTATCCACATAGTCGGGATGTGGTTTTCAATATATTTACCTAGTTACTCGCCTCATAGTGGGGCCGAGGTGCTCCAAGATTGTTTTGTCCAACTAGTCTCTATTCATGACCACTTGGGGCACTGTTGGAAGAACAATTGGTGGTTGCCTCCTTTTCCTCCGACCTCAAGATTGGGGGACACCTCCTTCTGAAAAAAAGGATTGTTATTTCATCAGTGGCCATTTCTAGCCTGATTCGCCCTTTGTAGCGGCACATATAAGGGAAGCACTGGTTATAGTGCTTCCATGAGCGCTATCTATGCAGGGGGAAACAATTGTTGTCTCACACTCCTTAGACGGTTCAAACTATATATTAGCCGTTCCAATGCCTGCCTGGTCTGGCCAGATTCTTCTCGGATCAAATCCCCTAGACCATTGATGAATCTGGATACTTACTGAGAAGCTTCGTGTGACAAAGCTTCAATTGAAGCTTCTGGCTCTCAGTCGGATTCTCGATTCTCTTGCCCCCAGAGTGGAGGCAACTCTTCCTGCTGGTTAGGGATGCTTTCTTCAACAACCTCATGCACTAGAGGCACTTTTGACGAGCCAATTTTGGCATTTCCATGGGTGTTCACCGTATGATTGGTTCGGGTCCCGCGGGAGTGCCAACAAATATGTTTGTCATATTTCCAGATTGTGGACATGCCAAAGTCTAATTGGACTTAAGATACAAACACGTTTGACTTTAACTATTTCAACCAGTGTAAGGCTCTAAAATCGTGATTGTTCAGGCAATTGTAGCAAGGCGTAAGATTACTTTTGAGTGATTTTGTATGTCTTAGGGTTCAAGGACTTTAAATAATTTCCCACCTAACAGCTTAATGGACTGAAACATTAAAAAACAATTGGAATGCAAAAAAGCAAGTAGAGTAAATTTGGAAAATGAAACAAGTACTGTACTTAACATTAAATGAAAGCTATAAAAGATCACCAAAGCGATGGGCTACATGAAAAGTAAAGTTGCTCAAAAGTAAAATAGATAAGTATAAGGTAGGTTGTCTCTGTGTAAAGTTTGTTGTGTTTGATTGTGGTTCCCTTCTTTGTGGTCTGGCATTTGTTATTTATGGGATGACCTTCAATTGTCAAAGCCATCTTTTATGGCCATGACTGTAATCATGGTCTTTCTCTCAAGATGCGTACATGTGTGGTGAACTGTCTCCAACTAACGGTTCATTATGTGACGTCTCATCACCTATTGGGGTTCTTAGAGTCCTACTTCCCTAACCGCTCTAATAAACATGTACTATCATAGATTCTTTCATGACCATTGGATCTCTTCCACGTGTCACTCTCTGATTTTGCTATTTTTGGTGTAAACATATATATAAAGACTCAAATGTGACAACGGTTCTAAAATATGATATGATGGTAATGCAATGGTTGTCTTTGATCATAAAGGAAATCCAAAAGTGGATGTATTACATAGGATATATATAGAATCTCATGACATACAAAATAATCCCACTACATAATGCAATAATAAAAATAATAAATACCCCATTCCTCCATTACTTGGAGAATTAAAATACCATAATTTCTTTGTTCCCCATTAATACTAAATTGATGACCCACTAATACAAACAACTAAATGCATAAAAATAACTCCTAGAACATGAAAAGTCATGCTTAATATTATTTTTCCAACATTCCCCCTTAAACATGATTTTTCTTCTCAACTCCAAGCAAACTTCTCAATTTGCGAAAGACATCCTCTTTGAGGGGTTTAGTGAAAATATTGGCAATTTAATCTTGAGACTTCACAAACTTGAGCTCCACTTCTTTCTTGGTCACAGACTCTCTAATGAAATGGAACCTTGTGTTAATATGCTTACTACGATCAAGAAACACTGGATTCTTTGCCAATGCTAGTGCCGATTTGTTGTCAACGAAGATCTCCGTCGATTCTTCTTGAGGCAAATGAAGCTCATTTAACAAATTTCAAAGCCAAATGGCTTGAAAAACACATGATGTAGCCGCCACATACTCTACTTCACAAGTCAAAAGAGTCACAATAGGTTGCTTCTTTGAACTCTAAGCATATGCGGTATCTCCCATGAAGAAAACATACCCGATAGTACTTTTTTTATCATCCATATTCCTGACCCAATCACTATTACAATAACCCACAAGCTTGAAATTATTAGAACAAGAATATAGCAATCCACAATGAAGTGTACCTTTCACGTGTCTAAGAATTATTTTCGCCGCCTTCAAATGGGTCATGGTAGGAGCTTTTATATAGCGACTTACAAGACCAACACCAAAAAGATTATCTAGCCTTGTGCATGTTAAGTACCTCAAGCTTCCCACTAGGCTCTTGAAATGAGTGGAATCCACATGTTCTCCATCTTCATACTTTGACAATTTTACACCACATTCAACGGGTGTGCATACCGGCATACAATCTTGCATCTTGAATTTTGCTAAAATTGCTTTAGCATAACCTTCTTCAAAGATGACAATACCTTTATTCATTTGCTTCACTTCAATGACAAGGTAGTATGACATAAGCCCAATGTTAGTCATCTCAAATTCTTTAGTCATTGCTCTCTTGAAATCTTCAAACATTCTTGGACAATTTCCTGTGAAGATTAAGTCATCCACATACAAACAAGCATAGAGTATATCACCATTATCATTCACCTTTACATAAAGAGCATGTTCATGGAAACACTTGGTGAAATTATTTGCTTGAAAGTACTTGTCAAGTCTACTATTCCAAGCCCTTGGTGCTTGCTTCAAATCATACAAAGCCTTTTTTAATTTCAAAACTTTCTCTCCTTACCTTTTCACAACATAACCCAAGGGTTGTTCAACATACACCTCTTCATCAAGAAAGCCACGCAAAAAAGTGGACTTTACATCCATTTGATGAATTTTCCAATCATTTAGAGTGGCTAAAGAAATAATCAATCTAATTATTTCCAAACGAGCAATAGGTGCAAATACCTCATCGTAGTCAATACCGGGTCTTTGACTATAACCTTTTGCAACCAACCTTGCTTTGTACCTCTCCACTTCACCTTTGAAATTTTTCTTTTTCTTGTACACTCACTTCAATCCAATGGCTTTTTGTCCTCTAGGGAGTGTGGCAAGTTCCCATGTTCCATTTCTTTCAATAGGATCAATTTCTTCATTCATGGCACTCCTCCACTTCTTTTCTTGTGCCGCTTTCTCATACCTTATGGGATCACAACTAGAAAATAGACAAAATAGTGTTAGATCACTAAATCCTTGAATTAGCTCTTCAGTGTCTTCATATATATCTCGAAGACTCCTCATGTGAGGTGGCCTTTCACTAGAACTTGCTTTAAATGATGGAGATGCTTGCACATTAGTGGATGATGGTGGAGGAGAATAAAAGGGCAGCTCCATGATCTCATTGGGCTCCTCCTCTTCTTCAAAGAATGGGAAAAAATCATAGTCTTCTTGTGGAGTGTTCCAATCCCATTCTTCTTCTTCATCAAACTCAACATCTCTACTAATGATTAGCTTGTCATTACTTGGGTTGTAAATCTTGTAACCTTTGCTTCTTAGATCATAGTCAATGAAGACAATTTTTTCACTCTTGTCATCTAGTTTGGTACGTTTCTGATCCGGCACTTGTGCATAGCATACACTTCTAAAGACCCGCAAATGAGAAACATTTGGCTTGATTCCTCCCTATGCTTCTTGTGATGTTTTGTCTTGAACACTTCTAGTGGGACACCGATTTAACAAGTAGATGGCACAATCAATAGCTTCCACCCAAAACTCCTTGGGCACTTTTTTACTCTTCAACATACTCCGAGTCATGTCAAGAATGGTTCGGTTCTTCCTTTTGGCAATACCATTTTGTTGTGGTGATCTTGGAACTGTTAGAGGATAGTAAATTCCATTTTCTTCACAAAAAATTTTGAATTCATTTGATGTGAATTCACCTCCTCTATCGGATCTAATTGCCTTGACTTTATACCCACTTTGTTTTTCAATCAAAGCCTTAAACTTTTTGAAAACACCAAACACCTCCGATTTTTGTTTTAGAAAATAAACCCACTTTTTTTGACTAAAATCATCAATAAAGAGAAGAAAATACGGTTCTTACCAAATGATGGTGGGTCTATAGGGCCGCAAACATCTGAGTGAACAAGTTTAAGTGGTTTGGTAGCTCTTGAAATGGATTCTTTGGAAAACTCTTTCTAGCTTGTTTTCCAATTAAACATCCCTCACAAAGTTGATTCGAGTGATTAATAGAGGACAATCCTTTCACCATCTTCTTTCTAGACAACAAGGTTAGTTCTCCAAAATTCAAATGCTCAAATCTCAAGTGTCATAACCAAGAAGAATCTTTAACACAAACTTTCAAGCATTTTGCCACATCACTTTGAATATTTAACAAAGATATTATATTTCTTGTCATCGGCACTTTAGCAACCAAATTCTCGTTTCCATCTCTTATTGAAAGATTATGATTTTTCATGCAAATATCATAACCTTTCTCTAAGAGTTCTCCTAAACTCAAAATATTATTTTTCATGTTTGGAACATACAAAATATTAGAAATAACTTAGTGTCTTCCATCCTTCAAACGAATAAAATATTACCTCTTCCCATTACCGAAAGTTAGAAGAATCTCCAAAAGTAACTTTTTCATTCACCGATTCATCAAGCTCCGCAAACATCTCTTTATTTTCACACATAGGATTACTAGCACCGGAGTCAAGATACCACACGTTCTTATCTCCTTTTTTCTCTTCTTTGTATGCCAACAACAAGGTTGGCTCTACCTCTTCAACTTTGTCTTCAAGAAAGTGTGTTTTTTCTTCCACAAAATTATTTCTACACTTGGAAGCACAATGACCATATCGATGACAATTATAACATTGAATATGAGATTTGTTATACATCCCTCCATATGACTTTGAATTGTTGCCTCTTCCACGTCCTCTTCCACGATGTGATTATCGGCCTCTTTCTTCTTTATTGGATGCATTTTGTGATTTGAACTATTTTGTTGATCGAAATTATATTATACACCCAAGTATAAGTGGTTGAATTATAGTTTTCTCGGATTAAGTCCAAGATCAATCCCACGAAGAGTTTTAATAATTAGGAAAAAAAATAAAAATAGTGCAGTTGTTGTTTAAAATAGGACAACATGAGATAGCTTGCGATGTGAGCTTAGATTGATAATTAGTCTAATTAAACAATTATTTGCAGATAGATTGTGGGAAGACAATAATATAAAAAGTACCCTTCAGTTTAAGAATCTCATATGCTTTATATTGGTTAAATACTGGAAATACTACCTTACAGAAATTAACTTCCAAGTCACTCAAAAGTCAACTGGCAGGTCTGATGTATATAAACCATCACATAGAATCTTCTTATGTTAGCTGGTGGTATACGTGACAATTGACTAATCCAGATAAACCAAAAGAACAAGTCATTTATGAGGGATACTTGAATTACTTAATTGACAATATGATTGTAAGTGTGTGCATAATAAACCATAATACAACAACTTCTTAGGTTTGCTGGTGGTATTAATAGGCCATAATGCAACAACTTCTTAGGTTAGCTAGTTATATATGTGT
The DNA here is from genome assembly GCA_963454935.2 of Ilex paraguariensis. Classification (NCBI taxonomy): domain Eukaryota; kingdom Viridiplantae; phylum Streptophyta; class Magnoliopsida; order Aquifoliales; family Aquifoliaceae; genus Ilex; species Ilex paraguariensis. Next base: position 557,643 of record CAUOFW020001702.1, read on the forward strand.
CAATTGACTAATCTAAATAAACTAGAAGGATGATTCATTCATAAGGGATACTTGAATTACTCAATTGACAATATGATAGTAAGTATGTGCATAATAAACCATAGCATAGCAACTTCTTAGGTTAGCTGGTGGTATTAATAGGCCATAACACAACAACTTCTTAGGTTAGCTGCTTACATATGTGTCAATTGACTAATCTAAATAAACCATAAGGACAAGTCATTCATGAGGGATACTTGAATTACTCAACTGATAGTATGATAATATGCATCAGTTAAATAACCTGAATAACCCAGAAGGACAAGTCATTCATGAGGATCATTTAGGTTACTCATCTGGCAATCTTCTATATCAATTAAATACTCCGAATAACCCAGAAGGACAAGCCATTCATGAGGTTCATTAAGGTTATTCATCTGACAATGATACCATGCAATAGTAGAACATTCTCAGCGCTCCTGGAGGTCAAGCCATGTCGTTGGAACACCGTAGTTATTTAACCAGCAGGTTGATGATTCATTGATGACATAATTCTGGGCGCAACACCCAATTACGTACATCACTGTATCATGCATGAAGTTTATAATATATAATATATATATATATATAGAGAGAGAGAGAGAGAGACAGACAGAGACAGAGCTTAATAAAACATCAGCATTTCCAAAAGTTAACCTATATTATACATATATTTATCCCGCACTGAAGGATATAAGTAACTACTCACACCCCATTACTACAGACAAGTAAGGAGTGTGAGTAGTTTTCATTACAACAGTAACTAAAATACAGAATTGGATACTTCTTTCACAAAGAACAACTGAAATACAACCACCTTTATTATCAATTAAGGCAAAAAAAAGGCGGCAGTTCAATTATCCAAATAGAAATGTAGAAATACAAAGTTTTGGCTGGAGAGTAGGTCGCACCGGATCTGGAATATTTTCTATGACTTTGTTTCTTTTCTTTCTTTTCTCTTTCTTTTTTCTTTTCTTCTCTATTCTCTCCTGGAACTCCACTCTCTGGCCGGCTCTCTTTGAAGAAGGCCATGCATGGCCTATATATATAGGGAAAAAAGGAAGCAGGAGGTGAAGGATGAAGATCAGCCATCAAGAGCCACCGTCCAGATGCCCCTCCACTATCCAGACAGTGGTGCATTACTATAAAATTGATCCTGATCTTCATGTTGTGATGGCTATTTCTTGGTTGATTTACACTTTGATCCATGTTGATTTCATGCTTTGACAAGTTGCCCATTGTAATTTTCAGCAATTCCGCATAAAACTCTGAAATTTCAGACATTACACAGATAAAACCCTAGTTTTCACACAAACCCTAATTAACAGTTTTTAACTGTTTTATTTTACTAAGTTAGTTTATTTACTCTATTAATTCACACACTAATTAGGGTTAATCATTTTGGCCAAAGTTTTCTCCTCCACCTCGACCACGTCCACCACGACCTTCACCTCCACGTTCACGCCCTCTACCTTTTGAATTCCATATTACCTTCTTTCTTTTTCTTTGAACGAAATTTTGGTTTGTAGCACTTGCTCCAACAGCTCTTGCTTCTTCTTGCCTAGCCATTCTTCATGGGCTAACAACGATCCATAAGTTCGTCAATCGTCATTGTATCTAAATCTTTAGACTCTTCAATGGCTACGACAATGTAGTCAAACTTGGGATTCAATGAACGGAAGATTTTTTCTATCACCCGGGTATCATCATAATGATCATCACCATAAGTTCTCAAATTATTCACAACCACCAAGATTCTTGTAAAAATTATCTGAAATTAATTCGGATTCCTTCATATGTAAAGCTTCAAATTCACCTCGTAGAGTTTGAAGGCGAACTTTCTTAACTTTTTTCACTCCACTATCAACATTTTTAAGAACATCCCATGTTTGCTTGGATGTGGTTGCACTAGCAACCTTCTATAGCATAGCATCATCCAAGCATTGATGGATGAGTGAAAGAGCCTTTTGATCCTTTTTCTTTTTAGCTTGCAAGACTTCCTTTTGAGCTTGACTTAAGGAAGCTTCATCTTGCGGTGCTATGTAACCAATTGTTACAATCTCCTATAAGTCTTGAGATCCAAGAATTGCCTTCATGCGGATACACCAATTCTCATAGTTATCTTTGGTGAATCGAGGCATTTGAAATAGAAGCATTCCATTCGTCATCTCTCTCTCACTTTTTCTTTTTCAACACTCAAGTCTGGCTCTGATACCACTTTATTAGAATCTAGAGAACTATCACACGCTCACAAAAATATAATAGAAGAGACTAGTGAAAATTTGAAGAACTCATTTTATTCACTCATATCCAAGTTGATGTATTACATAAGATATATATAGACTCTCATGATATAAAAAATAACTCACTACATAATACAATAATAAAAATAATAAATATCTCACTCCTCCAGTACTTGGAGAATTAAAATACCACAATTACTTTGTCCCCCACTAATACCAAATTGATGACCTACTAATACAAAAAACTAAATGCATAAAAATAACTCCTAAAACATGAAATGTCATGTTTAATATTATTTTTCCAACATGAAATCCTTGTAAATATGTTAGTGAAAGAGGGAAGAAGATGACATGGAGAGTTTTATGAAATTTACATGGTGTTGAATCCATATCATTTTAGTTTTTTGGGTTTATTAGCTTCATTGTTATGCCAGCGCATTTTGGGAGAAGCGTTTTAGTATATTAGGCAATTTACTTTGGTGGGCTTCTAATTATGACTACATCATTTTGCATTTTGTGATATTCTAAGAATGTGATTCAAAAACCCATTAAGTGTTATGTGTTATTATACAGTAATATGTTCAATAGTTTGACATACATTACTAGGCCCATTGTCTAGTAGATTAATTTTTTGTGTAATTGGTGACTAGTCTAGCATGTTATGAAAGCTATGTTTCCACAAGGTTTAGGCTTTAACTATCAGTGTTATGATATGGCTTTCCCATTGTATTAATGTATCATAATGCACCAAGTTCATGTTTGTTTGTAAATTTATACATTTCATTGAATGTCTCTCGTCCAAGGGTGCTTTGGAGTCACATTTTGGGGTGAGGGTGGGTTTGGGGTGTGTTAAGAGATTGTATGCCTTGGGGACCCATTCTCTAACTACTGACTCTTGCAGTAATTTGTAGTTTAATAATATGCATATATATAATGATGTCTTGGTTTCATGTTAACCAATTCACTTCAAAAGATGGTATTACTGTTCCTTAAAATGGTAAATACCATCTTCTAACATATAGTATTATAAAAACAAGGTTGAGATGGTAATACCATCTCCAATTCAGTAGAAAAAGATCATAGAGAAAGAGATAGATACAAAGTAGAGATAGAGGGGGGCTTCTTCTTTTTTCAGTACATCAGAAAAAAAAAAAAAAAAAAAAACAGAAGTTAACGCAACCCCCTTACAAATGCAATACTACATAAGTCTGCCCTTAGCGCTTGTAGAACTTGGTGGGGAGGGACTGTGACCTCCACAAAGCTATTCTGCTACTGTGTGTCCATGTTAGCAAGGATATCTGCACATCGGTTATCATGATAGGGAGGTTATGTGCTTTTGAAGTATACCACAAGGGGTTAAAGTGAAGTTTGCCCTTAGTTTAATTTTTATTGACAACAAATGTACCGTTTAAATTTGGTCCAAAACCCCGAGGGGATTATATGTAGAGCTTCAAACTATAATTAAGGAAATATAAGTTATTGGACAAACCACATGGAGTTAAAATGATATTGCTCTCCTTTGGTTCAAGCATAGTTTTCTAAATGTGAATGATCACTTTAATTAAGGAACCCGATAAACCATGAATGATTGCAACATGGAATCTAAAAGCAGGAAAGCTCTCTGAGGTTGTTTGTTTGTTACAGTGGGATGCAGCAGAGGCAGAGAAATTTTGAATGGCATTTCAACGGGTGCATAAGACGCTTGTATGGACAAGATTGTAGTTTCTGTATCTTTTAAATATATATTCGTTTTTGGGTGTGTTATTGATAAGATTAATCCTGTTAGGCTTACCCAAAAAAATGCATACGATATTTACTCCCAGGTGCATGAGGAACTGAGTTTAAATGAAGCTCGGAGGTTCACAAATTCATCAAAATTTTCTGAAGTATAGTTCGGGTATGCCTTCTTAATTTTCTCCGTTTGTGGATTGTGCAAATGACCTTGTAACATAACATTCAGGAAGATGATCATTGTAATGCCGGTTTAACTCTTCATCAATTTGTAACATAAATCTATTTATGTACCAGTGTAAGTGTAAACTGTTTTTGTTTCATTGCATGAAAGTTTTTTTTCTTGTGTTTTGATGACCTGTCTGGGGTTTCATATAGTTGTGCATGTTCGTCTCTTAACCCGCCACCCAACAATTTCTTTCTTCTTTAAACAGACGGGTTGGATTGCTGCAGTACCGCACCCCAATAATGATTTATGGATTTTTACTGTAGATAAAACAAGTGTTAAAAAAATATCCCGATTTATCCAATGACAATTTTAGTTGTTAATACCTTGCGGTCTTAAGTTCGACTCTGCCAGACGATTTCTTGGTTCACCCAATGGTTATGGTTTATTGATATGGGTTTCAGTTTCACCCATTGACATGAATAAGAATCCAAAAGCAATAGGATGAAAACACAAATTATTAAGTGGAGGAGATTAAGATTAGACAAATTACTTGTTTAACGGGTATTATGAAAAATTGTAAGTTTTTTCTTTGTTTCTTCGATTCATGATCTGGTATATTGTGAATTGTTTTAGAATTAAATAATTTTTTGACTCGGTTTTGATGAAATTTGAATCAATTAGGTTTTTAATGTATGTGAGATTCATGTCTGAGAGGAACTGATTGAGCTAAAGTACTATTCCTACTGTTTCTTGTTATTCGTTTCACTGAATGCCACAAGCATTTGAAATGATAGTGATGATGCACAAAATTAGTCTCGTACAAGATTAACAGTCGAGTATATGATAAGATATAATTAATGAGCAATAAATAAGATAATCAATCGCAAAACGGTAAATAAAAACGGACACACAAATATATAGTGATTCGGTCCAGATGACCTACTCCACTTTGAGAAACGGTAACGGTGGCCGGAGGTGTTTTATTGATGAATAAAATAACCGAAAAAGTATGTTCTGGGAGAATTTGAATGCTTTAAGAGAGAGAAACTTGAAGTGTAGAGAGGTATAGAGAGATATATAGATGTGTCAAGCTGTAGAGGTCTTAAGGCGATGCCCTCTATGTGGTGAAGACTTACATTATATAAGTATGGTGAGGCAGTGACGTGAGGGAGAGGGCACTGTTCTTTTGGTAAGTACAATCAAGATAAGATTAGATTTCCATGAGTGCGTATCCTGATAGTTTCTCTCATGTGCTCGTATCTCTCCGGGTTTTATGGATCTTAAACTGGGTCGGACTGACAAAATGGGCCTGGACTGCCCTTTAATTGACTTAGGCCTTCTTGATTTATTGGGCCTGATCCAGTTGACTTGGGGTCACCAGATACGAATAAAACATGATATAACAGAGCTGAATTGATATTCATACTTGTTGGTGACATAAAAAACGTAGCAACCAGAAGTCCAAAATATCGTAACCGGATGGTTCTCAGTAATATAAAAATTAAATTGATTAAATGAATTAGAATCCAGTTCACCACTAGGTTGTATAATAAGAAGTGTACATTATGCATGAATATCCAAACTACGTTTACACTGGTGAATGTCCTGTAACTGACATAATGATTTGAAACTTCTCGATGCCAAGGAGATGAATATGAATTAGTGATCTGCATCGAGATGACAAAGAAATGGGAATCAGGGATGTGGGTCTTGATCTCTTCGAGTGAATCGGGGAAATTGGACTTCGTTACTTGCTTTATGGTCTATTGTTTATGGTGGTGAATGGGGACGACAGTGGTTTTAGAAATCTTGGTGTAGAGGAAGCGTCTCTGCAATGCAACTGTGGAGAAAGTGGATAATGAGGATTTGGATTTATTAGGGTAAGAAGTAGATAAATAATAACTACTCATGAATTTGAATTTTAAATTTTATGGAAAAAACTTTGCTTATAGATTTCCATCGAACGTGAAACAAAGGATAATTGATTTTTCAATTTAGAACTGTTTTTACGTTGAAATTTGCTTTAAACGTAAAAAGAAGGGTATTTTGGCATAAAAAATATTTGGACTTAACTACTAACTAAACAAATAATATTAGGACTTAATCTCAAATATGTTTAAGGGATGAACTTAAGTCATTATACATTTTTTTAAAAAGATCGATCCCCAATTATCACTTGTTTTTCAACTAGATAATTGGGCCACATAATGACTTTTAGAATTTCTACATTAGGTTCAACTCTAGATTTTGTGGCCCGGAAATTCTTTAAAATATGGGGTGTTCTAGGCAGCGACCTAAGGGACCTTGGGCCGGCCCTGTTCGGGCTCCGACCTGTTTGAATTCAAATGGATTTGGAAACTCCAATCTAGATCTATTTCAATGTTTTGATGAGCTTATTTTTAAAGTCTGATTTGATTCAAAAAACTTGTAGTAGATTGGAAGTCTTAACAAATTACATCAAAATTTCAACTCAATTTTATCAAATAATCAGTTAATTGTCATGTATCTATAATATGTATAAACAATTCGAATCTGATGACTATCAGATGATATTCAGATTCACAAAAATATTATCTCATGAATTCTAATCATTAATCAAAAATAATAATTCATATCTGATATGTGACTAACTGATCTCAAATTTTGATATAAATTTGATCCATTGTGAGAGCTAGTCTCAAACATCCAAAATTACGATTGCATGTAGAAAAGCAATTGCATATTCCTTTACCTACCTTAGTTTTGTTTTTGGATCTGACCTTTAACATAAAAATTGTTATGCGAAAATGAATCTTAAAAGAAAAGGAGCACAATTTATTCTTTCATAACTTTAACAGTACAATTAAATTCAATAAACAATACCATTAGGTTAGCCACCTACAAAAGAGGTGCCTGTTATTACAATCTAACAAAAGAAGTTTCACTGGGTCCTACTGGATTTCAATGAGACCCAACAAATTTTACAAAGGATATAGTTGAACTTTATCAGAATCTATAGAGTTTTAACCTAGGAAAAATACCAAAGAGATGATCTCCATTTTATCTATGGTTCCTTTATTCATGGCTAAACAATGGAAACTAGATATTTTCACTCATAATCTTTTCCTTCTGGGTTTGGATGTCCAATTCTCTCAATCAACCATGGTGCCAGAGGAGGAATGCTTTGTTTGTCATTGAAGAAATTGCCGGGATCCACCAAGGTCTTCACATATACTAATCTGTTGAAGTTGTCCACGAAATATTTCTTACCCCAAATACTTGCCTGCGCATAGCTTGTGTTCCCCTTATCATTGGCGCCTATATCTAGATCCCTGTAATTGATATATGCTTCTCTTGGATTCTTAGAAACATAAGGAGCCATATATTTATAAAGTCTTCGGACCCAGTTGATATGCCTTCTTGAAACTGTTGACCCTTGTTTTTGCCATTCTACTTGGTATTCAATTTGGTATATGTTCCCGGCTCTGTGGGGAAAAGGTGTTTCAGAGGCTGCAATCTCACTCATTTTTCCGCCATACGGAGTCAATACCAATAGAGGAACACCGACCTCTTCTTTAAGAAACCTTTTCCATATTCCTTCGAGCACCCTTTCAGAAATGGGTTCTTTCACGTAGTCTGACTTTATTTTATAGTTGCCTCTATAATTATAAGTCCTATTCAACAAATCATTCACTGAATCTAGCTGCAAGCCATAGAAATAGAGAACTGATCCAATCCAGCTTGTTCCGATACAGTCTTCTCTCACCAATCCCAATTCCGGAAAGTCTTCTTGCATCAACTTAAGCAATCCATCAACTCCACCTAGAAACAACCCAAGAAATGAAACTTGAAGTGACTTATTTCCATTTTCACTTGAGTTCACAATTGATGCAGTAACTCTGATGAAAAGGTTCTCATCAACCTTGTCTGCAATGTATTGCCATCGATGGATAAGTTTTGTGGCATTTTGTTCCAAAGTTTTGCTTACTGTGAAAACAGTTACATTTTCTGGAACAGTAACTAAATTTACTTTCCAATCCAAGATAACACCGAAACTAGCGCCTCCACCTCCTCTGATGGCCCAAAAGAGGTCTTCCCCCATTGACTTTCTGTTAAGGATTCTACCATTCACATCAACTAATCGAGCATCAATTACATGATCAACAGCAAGTCCAAACTTACGCAATAGAATGCCATAGCCTCCCCCACTGATATGTCCGCCAGAACCAACAGAAGGACAAATTCCTGCTGGAAAGCCAAGTGTGTTACTCTTATTTACAATATTGTAATAAAGTTCACCAAGAGTCGCACCAGCTTGAAGCCATGCCGTATTGTCTGTAGTGTTGATAAAGACTGATCGCATGTTAATCATATCAATGATGATGAATGGTCGTGGAGAAATATAAGAAAGCCCCTCATAGTCATGTCCTCCACTTCGAACTCTTATTTGTATGCCATATTTTCGGGAACAATATATAGCTCTTTGAATATTGGACTCATTCAACGGTGTGATTATGGCCAAAGGACGTGGGGTGCTAGGTGAAGTGAATCTTTGATTTTGTATGGAGAAATCCAAGACAGATAGATATGAGGAGTTCTTTGGTGTGTAAATAAGCTGAGAGATTGAGGTGCTTTGAGACGGATGGGAAAGACACTGAAGAAAAGATTTATTGGTATGAGCAGAAGTTGCCCATAAAACTGAGAAGAGAAAAACTAAATGAAGTGAAAGCAAAGAAGCTCTTGGGGTTATCATCATTTTCGTTTCTTGTTCTGGTTTTGTGTGAAAACCCATAGAAGATGTCTCCTATTTATAGAACCCTAAAGGCAATTTTTTATTTTTTTATACTTACTTGGTTTATTTATTTGAGTTAGTCAATGATCAGGTTGTAAAGGCATAGCTGACATTTTCAATAATTGGTGACCTTCTCTGGGTTGCATGAATAAGATTTGGTTGAATTGAAAATTTCAATTTTCAATCCATAAGGAAACACACCCACCTCAGTTTTGTAGTTCTTTATTCATGTACTATCTGATATGATTTTTCATTGCATTACAACCACAAGTTTTGACATAATAATAAGCATCTAGAATTCTTGACATGGTCTTAGTGGATGCTTTTTACACTTGGAACATGTTATGATTGTAGTTTCTTCTTACATTAATTGCATTCCAAAGGGTTATTGACTTGTAGCCGTTGGCAAAATTTGTGTTTTTTTTTTTTTTGGGTAAGTAAGTTGGGTTAACATTTGACTTTGCGGTTGCTTGTGAATTTAACAACGCAAATGGACCGATGAATCCATTTTGAAGCATAGATTGGGAATCAGATATCTAAACTGGCAAAATAGATCAGTGTACGAGATTCTCACCATTGTAGCATTTAGGGGGATTTGATATACGTAGTCTTAACTCTGCATGTAGACAGACTATTTTGACTTCGCAAAAAATTGACACTCCTATCACAATAGAACAATTTTTTGCTACACTAAATCCTATTCTCAAATCACAGCAAAACTAGGCTTAAAAATCAGTCTAAAGAATCAAGTCCCCCAACAAAGAAGTGAAATTCATGCAAAATATATATATATATATATATATTTAAAAAAAGTTGAGTTTGTCGTCTGAATACCGAACTTTGTTTTCAAATTTTTACTCAGCTTGAAGTAGGAGAATCCATTAAACATTTTCATTGATTTAAATGTGGGTTTCAGTATTTATTGGAATTCATTACTTATTCAATGGTTATGAACGATTGATTTAACAAATGGTATCAACTTTTAGAGTCCAGATAACATTTTTCTGAAGCAAAAGTTTGATGTCCGTAAAGGTGGTGGGCTGACTGAATATGATAATTTTGAATTGAGAATTGAAATTTTCAACCCATTCAGAAACACACCCACCTCAGCTTCATAAACGAGTAATCACTGTCCACCAAGCTATAATCTAAATGTTCTTTATAAATCCTTTATTCATGGCACTACTTCATATGGTTTTTTTTCCATTACATTAAAACCACAGGTTTTGGCATAAATAAGCGTACTTAGTTCTGGACATGGACAATATAAGGTCTAGCAAAATTGGATATATGCAGTCTTATATTGTGTAAAGAGAAGTTGTTTGTAAAATTATAAATAATCAACACAAAAATTTACAAAATTGATAAATAAGATGAGTACATCACTTTTGTTATCTGTACATTATCTAAGCATATTCTAGCTTCTATCAAAACAACCTCTGTTAAATTAACATGAGGAGCAACAACTTGTGTTGCTGTAGTGTGGGCAACAATATTAACTTCTCTTTAAATGGACACAAAGTGAATCAAAGGAATCTATTGAATATACAAACTAGAATAATTTATATGTTCAATTATAAATAATCAACACAAAAATTTACAATGTTTCGTTTTTCTTTTTTGTTGCAAACGTGTATGAATACATACAAACATATATATGTGTGTGTGTGTGTGTGTGTGTATAAACCCTAAATCAAAAATAATTAAGCTTATAGAATCAAACATGAAATCACACAATACACATGAAATCAAATAAAAAATTAAACCGAAAAGTAATACTAACATACATCTCACAAGAAAAATTCATATTGAAAAAACTCTTTTGTGTAGAGTATATGAGAGAAACTAGGGAATGAAACCCTAATTTTGAAAAGGTAGAAGGCGAGTTTATTATTAAAAGGCGTGGACAGCATGAGGTGAACTTAGTTAAAATGAGATAAGTATAGAAGGGGTAAACTTAATAATTTTATTATAAAAATTTTAATTGGGTGAAAATGGATATTTGTGGGGTGGGAATAGCCCCACCCTTTTTTTTTTTTTGGTAACAGTTAATTAAGTTATTGAAAAATACTTTTCGGCATCATATTTTCATTTTACTTTTGATATGTAACAGGAATAAATTGTTTAAATTATTTCTTAATTTTTTAATTAATAATTACACATATTCTAAATTAAAATCAATCATTCCGAATAAATTTGAACATGATAACTTCACGATACCATAGTCTTATACGGAAGTCTAAACAAGCTTTTAAAAGTCCCTTGTGTTGTTCGAAAGAAAGGTGTAATCCTACTCTTTATTTCAAATTGTACTTCTTTTTTTGTTTTTTTTTTATCAGAATTTCAAATTTTACTTAATAAGATGATTAGTGAGAGTCTTATGAATATCTAACGCTAGTAAAATTTTTTTAGCTTTATCAATAGATAAGATTTTGATTCGAATTCAATCGAATCTCAATTTGATTTGGATTGGTATTTTGCATCAATAATCATATTTTGAATCCAAATCCACGAAATTGTGTATGTATATAAATATATGGTATATTAAGTTGATTATTCGATAAACTTAAATTCAAATTCACGTGTTCGGTTAAAATTTAGTTTAATTTTGTTAATAGGATTAGATCACATTTAAAATTGGATTTAAGATTTTTAATAGATTCAAATCCGTACTGTGAAAATGAAATTTGTTGGGCATTCATACCGAAGTTTACTATTTTTTAAGTTTTTTTTATTAGGTATTTTTTTTAGTTCAAACTATAATTTTTTAGAATTTAAATTACAATAAAAAAAATAGGATTGACTTAAAAGAATATCAACTTTTGAAGTATTCAGGATTCATCATAATATTTTGAGATGGACGATAAATGTTAGAATGGATCCTTAAAAATTGAAATTAATTCCAAACACCCAAAGAGGCTGTTTGGTAGCTTTTACTATTTTGGCTTAGATTGGTTTAGGTTTTGACCCATGTAATTGAGTTATTGGGATAGGTTTGGATAAAAATATTATCCTATCCCATGTTTGAAAATCGGTAGATAGTAATAGAAGAAATATGCGAGTCTCACAATGTAACTAGGAGCGGAGCCAAAATATTTTTTATAATAGAGGCAAAAATTATAATGAACACCATACTTACCTGCTTGCTCGAATTCAGTTTCTATGTGCTTCTCTTTCGGCTCGCGTCTGCCACGTCCTGCGGGAGGCGAATCAGGCTGCCGACTTCATAGCTAATTGGGCTTGTTCTCAGCAGCTCAATCTGCGATTTCCTGATTCATCATCTCTTCCTTCTGGGATTGCTGACATCCTTGCTTTGGATGCTCGACAGACTCCTCACGTACGTCGATGATTTTATTTTATTTTCAGTTAGTTCTGTGAGGAGTCCCCACTTTTTCTTGTTTATTTTTTGGAGGTTTGGTTATCTGTCCTCCTCCTTTGTACTTTTTTCCATTTAGTTATATATACAGGTAGGTGTCCTGTCAAATCCCCCACCCACACTAAGTGGCTTTAGAAAAATAAAAAATTTGAGATAATTTATTTGAAATATAATTTTTTTAGTCAAATTTTAAATATCAAAATCTAATTTTTAAGAAAACAAAATTTAAGAATCCAATTATTGGGAGAATAGTGATCAAGAGAGAAAATTAAAGAGAATAGTCAAATAAATGAAAATCATCAAACTTGTAACACCTCGGAAACCCGAAACCATTACTTGATAAATCAATCGATAAAATTCGACAAAATATTATAAATATTTGGTCAAAGTTCTAATTACCTCAAAAAATGAATACAATATAATCTTGACAATATACAACTAAAACTGTTCAAATTATAAATCACCACAATAAAATTAAAAGTTATAAATCTTCAATCCTCTCATATCTCCACTTTGCCCGTTTCCTCTGAGATCATTCTGAAAAATATTAAAAGCGAAAAATTATACAATACAACAAGAAACAATATGCTCAATGATAAAAAATATGAATGATCAAAAATCAAATAATTCAAATGATAGAAATCATAAACAACAGAATCATCAATCAAATTGGACATGCGCACATAGCTCAACTACTATTAAATATAACCTTATACTTGACTTATCTTGGTGACACGATAAGTGACACTTGGTCATATAAATATATACTCATACTAATCAATCACACCCACAGAGTCATAATCATATTTCAAAAACTATGTCTCAAGCACACTTCGTGCATTTATCAATTAATCCTAAAGTATTTAGCCTAAAATATAGGTCAGGTGAATAAAACACATAGGATTTTATATCACTCAAATTAACAAATAGGAAAATAAACTTTAAGATAAATAATAGGACACTCTTTATAAAGAGATTTAAAGACAGAAAATATTATATACTACTTTGTACTTCAAAATCATCAGTAATTCTACTAGCCATGAAATCTGAATTAACATTACCGCTCAATTTTTTGACCCCCAAAATTTTATAAGTTTTTTCCTTCTATTTTTTCCTCCTTTCTTCCCTCTTTCTCTGTTCTTCCTTTCTTCCCCATTTTTCCTACTAATCTAGCAACTCTATTTATAGTGAAGGAGCCTTGGTCGCCAAATTCCTTACATCCAGTCCACTTATGCATGCTTACATATTTGGCTTACTTAAAAGGACAGTTGTCCATTTATTTGTCTTATGTTTTTTCTACTTATACACGTCACACGTACACACATATGATTATTACTTCTCATTGTGACACTTGTTGGCTACTTATTCTAAATACAACATTTGTCACTTTTTTGTGTCTGTTTGGTCCCTAAAATTATTAATTTGTGTCTATTTGTTCCCTAAAGTTCCTAATTTATATCTATTTGGTCACACGTGATTGGCACATGACTAGAGTTATTAACGATTTTTTGACAGATGTTTGAGATTGGGCCACATAGATACAAATTAGGAACCTTATGGACTAAATAGACACACACACATACTTTGGAGACTAAAGTGTATGTTAACCTTTTTAAAACACCTTACACCCTTCAAATACTTTTGATATTTATTAATCAAGGTTTTTCACACTTTGCACCTTAAAAGATTTTAATTTTTTTAACTTTATACTCTCAAAGATTAAATTGTTTACATTGCACCCTCAATGTATCAAAAGTGTTGAAATGTGGTACTTCTATTAGCTTCCGTTATTTTTTCTATAAAAAACCAACCCATTGATACTAACGAAAAACTAACTTCAATCTAATACTCTGGTCAAATAGAGGTGTGAAATGTTTATTTTGCCCTCTGGGGCCAATTTGACCAACGTTTTGGGTGATTTTCACCAAAAAATTTTGATATTCATTTTTAAATTGTTAAATTGAGTGTGTGTGTGTGTGAAATTTCATTGAAAAATAACATTATTTTATTTTTGGTAATTTCATATCAAAATAAAGCATGAGATAGAGTTTCTCAATTTTGGAACGAGTGAGACTTTCTGAATTTCTTTCAAAAGTATTTAATATGTTATTTATGATTTCTAACATGTTTTGAACCTAACATTTGGGTGATTTTGATATTGACTTGGAATTCAAACTCGATTAGGGTTTTGATGTGCGGTATGCACAAATGTTTGTATTGATCGTATTGAAACAAACTTTGGAATACTTTTGAATGAAATGTAAGTGTACACGGGATTGAGTGTGGCAGAGGGTTTAGGTTTTAGGTTAAGGTTGTAGAGGGTTTGATTGAGTTCGTGAATCTCTAGATGGCCTGGTTGGTCTTCGGACTTGGGTACCAAATTGGATCGTGTTGAATTAGAGAGCATATCTTCCTTAGGTTGAAAGTCCCATAAATGATTAGTTCATATGGTTTGTATTGACCCTGAGTGATCTATTAGGATTTTTCTCTCTGGTGTGACACTGTATTGATATTCTAATCGTGTTACTGCTTTCAAATTTAACTTTTTTGCTCAATGTTCGCTGCTATGTTATTTATGTATGGAATGAACTATTTTATTGATGTCCAATCATGTCAAAACAATTATTTTCAAACTCACATGTGTTTATTGGGTACTCTGATTTGTATGAGTTAGGTCGGGACGTTACAGAGTGGTATCAGAGCTAGCGGATAACGTAGTCGTGTGGTGCGAAGCGTTATAGGTGACATGTCCAAGAGAATCAGGGTGTTACACATGATGCTAAAACAGCGAAAATCCAAAAGAGTGAAATGGGAGGGAGGAGATCATGCTTCAGCCTACATCAACAAAACTCTAAGTATGTACCTTCTTGTTTTACTCCTCCAATTGAAGTTTCACTAAACAATAAGGCTTCTTATTTTTTTTAACGTACTTAGTTATAAGTTAGAGTGCGGTGTGCAGACAAATAATTGCAGAAGGCAGCCCACCAGATATATGAGTTTTTTTCTCTCAAATTAAATTACTATCATTTTGCAAAGTTTACTATAAGTTACAAAAAATTAGGATCAATTCAAAAGAATATTAACTTTTGAAGTATTTGACATGGATCAGTTCCAAATACCCTAAGAGGCTGTTTGGTAACATTTATTCTGGTGGATTGAGATGGATCAAATTGAGTTATTGGAAGAGGTTTGGATAGAAATATTAATATATCCCATGTCTGAAATTGTTTGATAGTAATAGAAAAAACATATGGGTCTCACAATGTGATATAAACAATTTTTTTGGGTAAGTAAGATATCTTTTATTGCATTGATGACTCTAATACACCCCGTTCAGCCACTTTCCGGTCAAGTGCAACAACATTTTTTTAATTTCGATTCTATTCACATCAAGGGAAATTGGGAGCCTTTCTAATGCCAGCCCTGTTGGGTAACCCATGTACATGGAACTATTTTCAATGTTATTTAAGCCGGGAAAGACTCAATTATTTAATCCTTTATGCTCATGACCAATAGAAACCTGAATTATGTGAGACCTAGGATTATTTTTTGTCAATCCCACTTTTTCATTCACCCTTTTTCCATGAACCAAACGATCTCTAAAAACTATTACTTGACTCTCAAAAATATAAAATTGGTCTCTAAAAATTTGTAATTTATAATATAGGATTGAAAAATAATTTTTCGGTATCATAAACTCATCCTAAAATAAAATTAATTGCAAGATCTATGAAAATTGTGTAATCAACCAGCTCACAATCCCATTCGAGATTTCTACATTTGGTAGCTATTGTTATTAATGCTGCCTACAAATATGTTTACACTCAAAAATAGCAAAATTTGAGGGGTGACATGTATAAAGAATTCAACAGTCATAAGAGATTCTGTGAGAGTACACAATCAACAAGACGGTTAGAGGAATAGTACCCTCAAAAACCAGATAAATGAGAAAATATGACATCATAAGCCATCAGTTGAAAATGGTTTAACTTATATTCATATATATCAAGGGATAGGATAATGATCACAGGTCAAGCCTGGAAAATATGGATCAATGGTTGAGAGTCATCCTTATAATAGCATAGGCTAGACTAACTAGAAAGAGATCCCATGATCAAATCACAAATACTCTTCACAGAGGCACCCTACTTTTTACTCGATACTTACTTTCGAGTAACCTTTACTTTTTCCTATAATAGATCACTCTGGTAATCTTTTATTGCTTTCATTTAATGCCAAGTCTAGTGTACGGTTCGTATGTGTTTGGATTTTAAGTACACCTGGACTTTGGCATGCCCACAATCTAAAAATATGCAAAAAATATTTTTTCGCACGCCATGTGAGGTAAAAATTGAAGTTGACAGCATGGAAAATACTCGAGGTAAGGCCAAAATTGGCTCATTTGAAGTGCCTCTAGTGCACGAAGTTGTGGAAGAAAGAAGGCATGGCATCCCCAACCTACATGAAGAATTCCCTCCACCCAGGGGACAAGAGAACTGCGAGTCTGACTTTGAGCTGGAGGCCTCCATCAAGGCTATTTTGCTAGAAGTCTCGTAACAAGTCTCCGGTTTATTCAGGGCTTGAGGGACTTGATAATAGAAGAATCTAGTCGCAAAAGACAAGCACTAGAGTGGCTAGCAAATAGTCTGAACCATCCAGGGGGTGTGAGACAGCCATTGTTCTCCCTGTGCAGGTAGCTCCAGTCAAAGCACCACAACTAGTGCTTTTGCTGCACGTGCCACCTCAAAGAGCATAGCAAATGGCCTCAGACTCAACAAGAATCCTTTTTTTAGGAGGAAATGGTCCTGAATCCCAAGGTTTGGGGGCAAAGAAGGGAGTTGCTAATTGTTATTCCAATGTAACCTCAGGTGGTCATGAATAGGGACCAACTGGATGAAACCATTCAAGAACATGTCGGTCCCGCGGTGAGAAGGGTGAACAGGCTGACATACTTTGAACCTTATCCCAACTGTGTAGACAAGGAATATAAGTATCCATGTGGGTACAAAGTTCTATTATTTGCTACATTTTGTGGTGAAAATGGCCAATCGACCATGGAAGATATTGGCCGCATCACTGTCCAGTATGGCGAGGCCGAGGCTAACAAATTCTTGAAGCTGAGGTTGTTTGCCAATTCCATGACAAGATCGATCTTCAGATTGTGTATTAAGTTTTCATCCAATTCCATGTTGGGCTGGCAACAACTCGAAGACAAGTTTCACACTTAGTTTTATCACACTAAGTTGGAGGTCATCATGGCTGATATGACCAAGTTGTACTAGATGACTAGGGAAACAATGGAGCAGTACATTGCGTGATTCAAAAATCTGAGGAACCAATGCATGTTGGTGCTACCTGAGATGGAGTATGTGTAGATTATGCAAAATGGCTTGAGATTTGAGCTCCAGAAGAAGTTCAAAGGAATAGAGTTCAACGATCTTTTCGAGTTGGCCACACAGGCTACCAATACGAGCATATCATGCGCAAATAGCTGGACCAAAGAAACACGTCCAAAGGAGCATAATATAGAGACCCCAACATTGAGATATTTATGGTCGAGCCAGATCAAGAGTTAGAAGTGAACATGACTAAGGTCGTTGCAAGGCGATCGTATGTGCATTAGGTGTATATGACTTTAACAAAGCCTCCAGAGAATCTTGCATAGGCTATGTCGAGTGTTGATAAAGGCACTAGTAATGAAAAGCGATCAGAAGTTCGACTTTGACATTTCAAAGGCCGATCAAATTTTTGACCATCTTCTTGCTGACAGCATCATCAAATTGTCGTTTGGTCACAAAATCCCATCGGCTGCATAACTGAAGAACAAGACATATTGTAAATGGCACCATTTGTGGATCCATTCTACAACCAACTCTGTGGTTTTCAAGAATTCCATTTAGGAGAATTTGACAAAAGGACACCTGATCTTCACAGAAAAGGGAAAATCGGAGATGAAAGTTGATAAGGACCTTTTTCAAAAGACAGCTGCCATTAATATTGTGGAAGTAGGACAATCAAAAACCCCCCAGGAAAGAGGTTGACTTGGGCAAAGATATATCAATAGATGATGAAAAGTCAAGGGGGGGAGAAGGATGATGCACCCTTGGAGGAGCCATCAAAAGAGGACTCCAAGAGTAGCTTGATATGGTTAAGAACGACCTATGTCCCAGATGTAAAGCCTTTTATGGGATCGATCTAGAGCATGAAGTTATCAAGTAGGAGCGAGTTGAGACGTCCAAGAGGCCACAAAAGAAATGACACTATAAGAGAACCCACTGGGAATGGTCGGGTGAATTGCCACTGCCAAAGCAAGTCTAGGAGGATTGGTCGGGCAAGTTTACGAGGCCAAGCTACAAAAGGCATGGCAAAGACATATCAGTGCTTTCGAAGGGTCGTCCAGGAACTAAGTATAAGGAGTACGTTATAAGGTTGACGCTCAGTCAAGCTATTAGAGTTGAAGGTTATCGGGATCGTCTAAGGGTGGTGAAACCAATTAAGCTAGTAGAGGGCCGTTGGTATGTAGCCCAACACTAAAATTTTCACAGCACCATCAGCCTTGGCCGTTGTCAAGATCATAGAAGCGTAGAAAATAGCACATACATGTGGAGTTGTGCAAGTGGGAAGAAGAGGAAAAACTTCAGGCTCAACAGTCTTAGGAAATATTCCAGTGACAAGATCCCAAGATCGGGGAGATTAGATCCCGATATGGGATTTCCCCATCTCCGCAGTGTTTAGTGGCCTAAAATAAGAGCCAAAACTGAGGAGAATGGAACAAAGAATGTTGATTCTAAGTCCTCACCCGAGGAGAGCTTCGAGGAACGAATGGTGAAAATGGTGGTGAAGCGAATGAGGATCGTGGTCAACCTTCGAAGACTTGTAAGGGAGGAAAGAAGTAGGATATTATAGACCTGAAAGATGGAGACGATAGTGACGGTGGCGACTCCCTCTAATTTGGCAATCTAGGGGTAGTGGTTTCTATCAATACTTTTGGTTTGCTGTCAATGTCATTTAAGAGATAGGGACCCCAAGGCGAGTCCCTGGAAAGAGATGTTGAAGACACCAGGACACCAGGGTTAGCCTTCTTTGACAAAGATGAAACATCTAGGTGCAAGGAATATAATTCTACAAAGGGAAGTCCGAACTATTGAGAAGGAGCAGACAGAGCATTGTTTCCTAGCAACGTGAAGTGTTAGCCATTTAGCAGGCCTATGTGGCCCACGATGCAACATTTGAAGCCACTGTACATCCAAGCACATTTGGAGGGAAAACCTTTCAATAGGGGTCTTGGTGAATAATGATGAGGCCATCAACATTCTTCCTATAGTGACTATGCAGAAGCTTGGGAGGAAAGAAAAGGACTTAGTCCACACTAATCTGACGGTGAGTGGGTTCATAGGAGGAGTCAACAAGGCTTTGGGAGTATTACCTATTGAATTGGCTATCGGTAGTAGGACCAACATTATGTCGTTCATTGTGGTTGACACGACATCCTACAACGCCCTTTTGGGATGGGACTGAATCCACTTGAGTGAATGAATTCCGTTAACTCTCCATCAGCAGCTGGTGCTGTGGAGTCTGGGAGATTTTGAGTTGGTAGAAGCAGATCAAACACCTTTGTGGCAATTGTTCACATGACCCATGCTTGGATCAACGAAGAAGGGATATGGCCAATTAGGTTTCAAGGACAGGATAAGTATAGGAAGCTAAGAGAAGTCGTGTTTCAGACTGACTTGAGGTCTAGTAAGATCAGTTACATAGAAGAGGAGGTCCGCCGACCCAATAACTTATGATGGTTGGATGACATGAAAGAACTTGAAAGACCATTTAATGATGGAGCACAACAACAATAAAGAAAGTAGTTAGGTTGTAAGGACCTACGTCGCCAGGATAAGAGCCTACCTGGCAAAAAAAAGAGTCTTCGAATTGCATGCGACCAACAGACAACAAAGTGCCATTAACATGGTGCAATATGAGGATGATGAGTCTGAAAGGATCACCTTACAAGAATTCATTGAGCTGAATGAAATTAATATAGCCCCTGCTAAGCTTAACGACTTGGTGGAGGTTCAGGATCCCTTGCTAGAAGTTAAACTTGGCAGTTCGGGGGCGCATCAACCAACCTTTGTCAGCAAGTTGCTAGAGCTCAACTTTCAAGCACGACTTATATAGTTGTTGAGAGAGTACCGTGATTGTTTCACTTGGAGTTATGAAAAAGTACCAAGACTAGACCTGGTATTGGTAGAACATCAATTGCTAAAAAGGGAATGCTACAGGCCAATCAAGTAGGACCCAAGGCTGATGTCCCAAGAGGTAACTTTGCTGGTAAAGGAGGATATTGTGAACCTCTTGAAGGTGAAGTGTATCCAGGTAGCGCAGTACGCAAAATGGGTGTCCAACATCGTGTCGATTAAGAAGAAGATCAGAAAAATCAGAGTTTGTTGCGACTACTGTGACCTCAACATGGCAACTCCCAAAGATGAGTATGGCATTCTGTTGGCATACCAGCTTGTAGACACAGCCGCTGTGAATGCAATTACTTCATTTATGGATGACAATGCGGACTACCATAAGATCTTCATTGCAAAGGAGGATTGACACAAAGCTGCTTTTTGTTGTCCCGGATCGATTGGGACGTTTGAATGAAGAGTAATTTCATTCAGGCTGAAGAATGTAGGAGCCACATGTCAACACAGTCAACCATAGTATGTTAAATGCACCATAGCATGGCGCATCGCAACAAGGCCATGAATCTTCGATCGCTTCCCTCAATAACCACGACATCTTCTAAATTTTCAAGGTTCTCAACCTAGCCCATGCTATAGACAAACAAAAAAAACCCTAAATCTTCTTCCCCAAATTTGGGCAAATCTCTCTCTCTCTCTCTTAGTACATTCCCCAAATCACTTGATAGATGAAGAGAAGTGTTTGCACAGACAATGATTTTACATTACAACCCCTCCTGTTATCACATGCTTCGAAAAATTGACAAACGGAAAATTACGATTTACTACATTGCAATACACCTTTTGTACTGACCTCTATTTGTGCCAACTCACGATAACATTATGAGACTTGAAAAAATTTCAGTATAGTGAAAATTAATTTACTTAGTTGAGAGTTTATAATTCTTACCTAAATTGGATTAGGGCAAATGAAAAATTGTTTGAGTGAAAGATTTCAAAATAAATATAAAAAAGTATTATAAAATAGATTTGAGTATGAAAAATTGGCGACACTAAGTAACATGTGTCCGCTCAAAAAAAAAAAAGTAACATGTGGCTCCGCCACTACTCATGAACAACATTGTTGAGACCTAAAAATTTTATTTATGTTGTTCATCTATCAATACAACAATGAAAAAACTGTTGGGATTTCTCACTATTTAAATCCACTTACAAACACACACAATCGAAGAACAAATCAAGAATATAAAGCAATAAGAAACAAGAAAGAACAAGACACAGATTTTACGTGGTTCGGCAATTTGTCTACGTCCACGAAGCTGCAGGGATTTCACTATTGAGAGAGTTGAATACAGAGAGTGGCTGTACCATCCACAATTAACCCTAATCACCAAAACAACAGGGTTTATATGTCCTATCGGCCCAAGCCTTCGCTTCATGGACTAAGCCTCAGAAAATTTTCCATTAAAAACCACACAACATTATTTCGGGTCGGGTCATCATCCGGATCACATATACAAACTAGACTCCATAAAAAATAAACCAACAAAAACTCCCCAGGTCACATCATTAAATAATAAATTATATTATATTTTTAAGTTTCACTAATGTTACTCTACGAGGGAACTATAATGTTTTTAAGTAGAGTAATACTTCTTGAAATACAATAAATTACCTTGCTTCAACTTGAGCTATACAACAAAATCCCTCTTGATTGTTGCCAGATGTGCTTGATGGCGCTCCATTAGACGCCCACTTGGCAATCTTTTACTCGGGCTATTCAAAAGGTCTCAAGTAGATGGACAGTGTCTAGTACCTTATTCCGCTCATCTTCTTGGTCAGATGTTTGATTAGGATACTGTTACATGGGTTCCTAACCTGGAATGGATGGCGGAATGTAGATGGAAAGCATTTAAATGAATATGGTGCTTAATTTACCAAGTTGGAAGATGTGATTTTTGTTCCATTTCTGTAACATGAACTATGGGTTGGCAAACTAAGCGAAACCATGGTATTGTCTTGACTCTAATCTATATCCCAACAATGAACAAGCTCAATAACCGTTCTAGTTGTGATCATTGTTTGCCATTGCCTCAAGCATGGGTTTAGTAGATGATTATCATTACAAACCCAATGAAACTATTATGAACAAATGCCACAAATAAAATAATAATGCAACGAAATAAAAAAAAAACAAAACACAAGAATTTTGTGGTTCGTCTCAACAAGTAAGTCTACATCCAAGAATGAAATACAACAGCAAGATTTTAATATCAAATGATTGGAAATTACAAAGTTTTTGAAACAAAAGGTAAGAGAACGTATATTTTCTCTAACACAATTATAATATAAAAGTGCCCAAAAAATATCCTCTATTCACCAAACTTAGTTTTCCCAAAGAGGACCCACAACAAAGAGCAAACCCAAACTTCAACGTCGGTCGTCCAAGGAATGCCGCTGAAGACCGAAATTCTTATATATGAACTCCTGTTCCGCTGGACAAAAGAAATAAATCTTCTTTAAGCTTTGCACCACTTGAGTCCATTTTGGACTACACCTCCTCCTAATTAGCATTAAACTAATGAGGTAAAGACAAAGACTTCTCCAAGAAAAACTAACCTGTCCAACAAGTGCAAACAACAGAAAATTTATCACTACAACACCAAGGGGAGATATGGATTTTTTTTTTTTGGGATTGCCTCTTTTTGTCATCGGCTTTGGCAATTGCTTTTTCTGTTTATCAATTTAGGAGAAATAGTTTTGTTTCAATATTGTAATCCCATAATATAGCATCAAATACACAACCATCATATATCATTTTCATAAGATCATAGTGAATTAGGTCAGTAAATTAGGTCTCAATAGCATTGCTCTGTCTCTAATTTTTGTAGTCAATTTGTTTTTTTGGCAATGAAGGTGCATCCCAATAGTGAAGAAAAAATGTCAGATTTGGGGTTTTAAAAAATGCAAACCATACAGTATTGGAATTGGCATTGATGAACTTGAGAAACACTATCAAAATAAAATGAGGAAGGAATTAAAAAATACTAGAAACATAAATAGTAAACAGTTGTAAATTTGTGCCTCCATAAATGGCCTATACTTCGCTTTAACTCAAATTTGTCTAAAGCATCAAAGTTTAGTTGTAACTTCATGTGATTCCACAAGGAGTTTCCTAGGACTAATCAAACTGATTCTCTATTAACATGGACCGATCACGGTTCCTTTAGCTGCCTTAGGTTCGTTTTGGATCTGACATTCATACCACAATTGTAAAATGAAAAGTAATAATGAAAGAAAAAGAGTACAAGTTATTCCCTTAGCAACAATAACAGTACAATTGAATTCAATAAGAACAACAACATCAACTTTATCAACAACAAACGAGGTGCAGATGACTACAATCTAATAAAAGAATTTGGGTCCTCTCAGATTTTGAGTTTCTCAATTTTGGTCAAGTCAAAATCATCCATCATTAAATTCATTGGGTCCAACCACCTAAGAGGATATCTCCGTAATATTTAACGGTTCCCTTATCAAAGGTCAAACAACATAAGTTAAAATTTTCACTGGTAGTCTTTTCCTTCGGGAAAAGGATGGCCAATTCTATCTATCAACCATGGTGAGAGAGGTGAAATGCTTTGCTCGTCCCTGAAAAAATTGTCAAGATCAACCAAGGTCTTCACATATATCAATCGATTGAAGTTGTTTTGAAAATATTTGACTCCCCAAATGCTTGCCTGCGCATAGCTTGTGTTTCCTTCATTATTGACTCCTATATCAAGATCTCTGTAATTGATATATGCTAGTCGAGGATTCTTAAAAACATAGGAAGCCATATATTTATAAAACATTCGAACCCAACTAATATGCCCTTCCGAAACCGCTATCTCTTGTTCTCCCCAACCTACTTGGTATTCAGTTTTATATATGTTTCCAGCTCTATGGAAAAAAGGTGTTTCAGAGTCTGCAATCTCACTCATTTTTCCTCCATAAGGAGTCAACACAAGCACAGGGTCCCCACCCTTTACTTCAGAGAACCTTTCCCATATTCCTTCGAATGCACTTTCTAGAATAGGTTCCTTCACATAGTCCGACTTTATTTTGTAATTGCTTCTATATGGATAAAGCCCAATTTAGCAAATAATCTAATGACTCTACTTTGACACCATAGAAAAAGAGAACGGAGTCTATCCAGCTAACTTCAAAACAATCTTTCCTCATCAAACCCAATTCTGGGAATTCTTCCTTCATCAAGGAAAGTAATCTATCAACTCCACCAAGGAACAATGAAAAGAACGACACTTGTAGTGTTTTCTTTCCATCTTCACCAGAATTCACATTCACTGCCACAACTCTGATGAAAAGATTTTCATCAATCTTATCTGCAATGTATTGCCAGCGGTGTACAAGTTTGGTTGCATTTTGTTCCAATGTTCTGTTGACCGTGAAAATAGTTACAGTTTTTGAACAGTAACTAAACTTAATTTCCATTCCAAGATAACTCCAAAACTAGCGCCTCCACCTCCTCTAATAGCCCAGAAGAGATCTTCTCCCATTGATTTTCTATCAAGAATTCTATCATTGGCATCAATCAATCGAGCATCAGTTACATGATCAACAACAAGACCATATTTATGCAGTAGAATATCGTATCCTGCCCCACTTATATGTCCGCCAGCACCCGTAGAAGGACAAATACCGGCCGAAAAGGCAAGTGTGCTAGTCTTATTTATGATGTTATAATAAAGTTCACCAAGAGTCGCACCAACTTGAATCCACGCCGTGTTGTCTTTAGTATTGACAATGACTGATCACATGTTTTTCATATCAATGATGATGAATGGTACTAGAGAAACATAAGAAAGACCCTCATAGTCATGTCCTCCGCTTCGAACCCTTATCTGTATGCCGTAGTTTTTAGAACAATATATAACTCTTTGGATAGGAGACTCGTGCAATGGCGTGATTATGGCCAAAGGTCGCGGGGTGCAGGGTGAAATGAATCTTAGGTTTTGGATGGAGAAATCAACAGATGAATACGAAGAGTTCTTTGGAGTACAAATAACCTTGGACATTGAGGTGGATTTCTTAGATGGATGGGAAAGACATTGAAGAAAAGCTTTATTGGAACGAGCTGAAGCTGCCCACAAAAATGAGAAGAGAAAAACAAGCCAAAGTGAAAGTAAAGAAGCTATTGGGGTTGTCATCATCTTAATTTGTTGGTGTTGGGGATTTGTGTGCAAAAACCTCAGGCAATGCCAGCAATTTATAGCTGTCTAAATTCAAGTTTTTTCATTTTAATTTTCAAAGGTTACCTTTTTTAAAAAAAATTTTTTTTTTTTTTGGGGAAGGGGTAGGGGGATTGGGAGGGGGAGAAAAGGGCTGGAACCTTGACCTTAAGAAAACAAAGTCTTCACAAGATAAAAAATACTATTAAACCAAGGTCCGTTGGTATTCAAAAGTTACCTGGTTGAACATTGAGTTTGTCAATACTAATGGGGTATTCACCTGGTGGACCTTTTCTATGGTGATCTTTTTTGTGTTGGGTGAATAAGAAAATGTTGAATTGAAAATTTCAACCCAAAGTGGATGATATTTTTGAGTTTTTTCAAATTTCTTCGTGTATTCTTAACAGCTGCAATAAGCTTGTGTAGTTGTACGTTGTTTCTTATGAAATTTCTTGTTGCATGAAGTGCATGGATTTGGATACGTTATTGACTTATCACCTCGTGAATATTTTGATTTTGGGGTTGACCCTAAGGCTGTTTATGAACGTAACGCAACCAGCCAATCCCCGTCATTGTATTTATCTGTTTTACATCCCATTATTTTTTTGCAGTTTGGCTTGCATACTGGTCAATAATAATCTCAATCATATACTTTTCAAAAAAGTATATTAAATTCCTGATTTTTAATTAAAGAATTATCAGATCAGTTACATGGTAAAAAATATGTAAAATTGGTTTAAAAAAACTTAATATGTAAATTGTTTTCTAGAAACTGTTTTTTTAAGAATATTGCTGACGAAATTGTTATTTTGGGAAATCATTCGTGCTCAAATAGCAAATCTAAAACAGATATTTAAACTAAGACTAAATTTAAGGCTTATTGCTTGAAGCAGATATGAAATTGACTATGGAATTTTAGGCATGTTATTTCAAATTTAACGAAACACTTGTACGGCCTATCTACTTTTCAAATGCACCGACCCATATATATTCATTCTAGTAGATGAATTGTGTTATTATTTTCGTAGATGAAGCATGATTAGAGTTGAAAATGATGTGTAAACGTTTGGAAACCATAAACCATAGCTAACTAAAAGTTTAAGCACCCTACACAGCTTGGAGAGTTCTATCGGCTCTGTTATTATTCGGTGGAATAAGATAGCCCAATAATTCAACGCCCAATATAATAATATTAGTAATAATTTCATGTTTGAATACACTCTGCAACACTAAAAATCAAATGTTGATCATAAAATATGTATATTTTAAATAATAATTTCTTATTCTTATTCTTAAAAGAGAGGTTAGGAGAGAAGAGCAAGGTAGGTGTAGATTAGTTGGGTTGTCTAACAATGTGGGTTGTGCAAAGAAAATGACAATTTTGAGTGAGGAAATAACTTTTGTGATAAATTTTGTTCAATTGAATCAATGTTGACCGTTGTTGTGTTTTTGTAAGTTGAAAATTCAACTTCAAGACATATGAAAGACATTAAAGAAAGTTTCATTGGAATGAGTTGAAGCTACCCATGGGTCTCATCATTAAAAGCATTCCATTACTAATTCATTGGCCAAAATTCATTATATCCCCAAATTATAGAAGAAAAACCTTAGGCAATGTCAGCTATTTGTAGTTCTCAAAATTCAAGTTTTTTTCATTTTATTTTTCAAAGGTTACATGGTTGAATATAGAGTTAGTCAATACCCTGTAACTGACATTTTCCACATGGTGATCTTTTTTGAGTTGGGCAAATGAGAAAAATGTTGAATTGGAAATTTCAACACCTTTTAGAAACACCACTAACTCAGGAACTAGTTAGCAATCACGGCGAAAAGTTGAAATTTAGATGTTCTTGATTATAAGCATCTTGACAATTGACATGGTCTTAGTTCTTTGTTTGTATCTTCTGGATTATTGCCTTACTTTCTACCATTTTCAAAGCTACCTTTAGCATGGGTCATTGTACGTATTTTCTCTCGAAGCTTCTTGTGACATGAAGTGCATGCATGTGGGTTAGTTATTGACTAGTCGCCATGGGAAAAATTGGAGTTGGGTTTTGAACTTCACGGACGGCCGACACAAAATGAGGCCTAAAGTGAAACTTTAAGTGAGGTTATATTGATTTGTAAAATATTTTTTAGATTTATTTATATTATTATCTTTTGAGATGCGAAAGTGTTTATTATATTCTTGTATTTAAGTTTTTTTAACCAGTTTATTTCAATAAATAATATAATTAATTCGAACAAAGTGTGATACCTGATATAATGGTAAAATAGAATTTTATTAGATTTATTATTAATATAATCAATGAAAAGAAATAAAATTATAAATAATAAAACTTAAGCTAAATATCATAGACCCCGATGGTGTTTGGCAACATAAACAAATTCTCAACAAACTCAATTCAAATTTAAAAAAGTCTAAATTTTTTTTTGAGATACTAAAATAAAATTATATTTAATTGAATATGTATCTAAAATTTTTATTTAAACATTAGACTTGATTAAATTTAAACTTGTATAAAATGGAGTCCTGCTGATTTAGGAGCGTAAAGGGGGTTGCCTTACGGATGGTTGTGAAGGCAACACAAAGGAAATGGTCAGCCAATCCATTCGGAAAAGACACAAATTTTTTTTGTGCTTTACGTCGCATAACTCTTTCTTAGATGGACATTCCCATAATAATAATTCCTTTTTTTTATAGTAGCACGATGCTGCCAATAGTTCATGGAAAGGCTATGGTACCATCAGTGTTATAGCACAAAAATTAAAATTTTTTTAGACTAAGATATACTTTTTCTCAGGTATAAATTAGAATTTGTAAATGTCATGATTGATTATGAAATGTTGTGACAGATACCAAAAGTTGTAAATTTTAAAGTTAATTTACAATTTTCAAATGTCAAATTATAACTCATAAAAGAGAAGTTACAACCTAGATCATAAAGAGCGGAAACAGGAACGGGAGCAGGGCGAAAGAGGGAGCACAAAACTGTCAGTATTCAAAAAAAATAAAAATAAGAACATCTTAAGAGTGTCATATTATATGCATACAGACATATATTCACCCACAAAGATTTAATAAAAAAATTAAAATTTCATACACAATTATGACAAACTATTTAATTTTTAAATATATACTGATTCTAAAGTCCTAAAATAGTAATTATAGTTTACAAATATTATTTCAGTTTAATATGTATCTTCAAGTCTAGGTCAGTAAGTAAAAATAAAAATTAGAAAAAATATGAAATAGTTGAATTTAAAATTTGAATTGGCAAATTTTATAAAATGAGAGTGCGAATTCATTGAGAATTCACTCTCCGAGCGTGAATTTTGTGACTAAGGTTACAACTATTCAACGGAAGTCCACAATCGATCATGAGTATCTGTAAATAACTTTACCATAAAATTTTTTAACTTTATTACAGTACCGAATTTTTTTTAATACCATAGACTTTCTATTCAAACCACATGTACATGCATAAATTAGTCAGTTGTACTGTTTTACAACCAAATCTAATGCCCAGTCTTTGTGCTACGAGTTATTCAATCATGGATTTGACTATAGAACCTCTGAAAAAAATTCGGTACCTTATCTCCAAAATTTTATTACTTTTTTTTTTTATCAGCCAAAATTATATTACATCAAATGATGTTTTTATAACTTTTGTGGGTTACTTTACAACCAAAAAATTTATCACTTTGTGGTTGATTTACCACTTTTTCTAGGTTTTTTTTACCATTATTATGGATATTTTTACTACATTTATAGTGATTATTTTTACCACTTTTCATAGATACAAAAAAAATTACTATATTTGTGAATGCTTTTACCACATTTGTGAGTCTTTTTAACACGGCTGTGGAAGTTTTATTATTGTTATAGTAACTATTTTTATCATTTTTTTTGGTACCACAACAATGGTAAAAGTACCCATAAATATAGTAAAAATAACCACAAATATAATAAATTTTAATATAATATTAAAATTTTGAATTTTGATACCATAATCGATTCCTTCAATCATGAGTAAGACTATTCACCGATTAACCGGCAACTTAAATATTTGCATAGGCCCCCAAAAAATAGGTTCCAAATAATATTATGGTCTTTGAAAATTAATGTTATACATGACCTAAAAAATTTAGTATGTATAGGCCTAATTAAATAAATATCATAAAAAAGTTTAAACTTAAAAAAAACTCAACCATCTTTCTATTTTTAAACAATATTTACTCCATTTAGCTTTTAGAAACACTTTAAATGGTCACCTCAAAGGTCAGCTTATGTAATTTTAATCTCTCTTTCTCTCTCCCTCTCTCCCCTCCCTATCCATTTAAAAACTTTAGGGAAATGTTATTTGAACCTCATTTGAAAATCTTATTTAGAGGCCTAATAATGTAACTTCAATGCAATCATTGGATTAGTTGTGAATTCCAATGGTAGATGGAGCTCACATCCAATCCAATGGTTGCATTGAAGCCACATCATTATATTTCTAAATAAGGTCCCTATAACATTGCTCAAAACCGTAGGTAGGCATCTCTCTACGCTGAAAGAAGTTTTTCAAAATTAAAACTTATAAAATTTTACTTATGATTAACTATGTCATAAGAAAGATTAAATTAATTTTCCTATTATCCATTGAAAAAAATATATTAGCGAAACTTAAATGTAAAAACTTAATCACTAAATTACGTTTCAAAAATCGAGAAAAATAATTTTTTTTAAATATCAATTATATAATATATTTATAATAAATTTTAAAATGGCCCTATTTCCATAAAGTAAAGATGAATTGCATATCAAAAGAGATACAAAAGCAGGGGCATCTCCATGGTTTTACAAAGTATGTAGAAACAAAACTGTGGGAGGTGTGAGCAAATAACTATACCTTAGATAGATTTGTCAAAGAAAGTTTCCATATGAAAGGAAGCAGAAAAATGCTGTGATGAAACTAGGAAGTTACACAATACAGTTGCTTGAGAGTTGTAATTTTTCAGAAATAGCAAGATTCAGCTGAGAGCTTTTGAATTTCAAAAATGCAAGTCTGTCCCTTATAGTTTGCAGCATGACTTTGAAGATAGTGCTTGGATCCTTTGCCTTGTTAGCGAAAATCATGGTGTTTCTTTCCATCCATAGATAGGAGATAGCAACTGAGAGACATAGTTTTTGAAGGACTATGAATAATGACTTTCCTTTCCAGTAATGTGCAGCCTATGAGACAAAATTAGTCCAAGACATGCAGTGCCAAGAGAAGTCAAAGTGTTGGGTCAGTAAGCTCCAGACTCTCTGAGCGTACTGGCGCAAAAAGAAAATGTGAAAATGAGACTTAATACCTTCACCACATAACACACACTCTAGGTCTTGGAGAGGGGCATAAACATGAATTTTGTCCTTTGTTTTGAGCCTCTACCTGATTACAATCTAAAGGATGAAACTTAGTCTAGGAACAAATTGACTATACTAGACAAGTCCATGCCAAGGAACCATGCCTCGGCCTTTGCTCTACGATGTTCCCATGAAGGTTTTGAAGTAAAGGAACCATTGGAGATGAGGGACCACTTGACTCTGTCAAATGCATTCTGGTTTGGCAAATAAAGGGACATTGAGTTTGAAATTTCCAAGGCTTGCCTGATGGATGTGGTGGCCATCTCCATTGATTGTTATGAATGATGGTACTAACTTTTGTTGCCCTTAACGTGTTTGTGAGCTGCAGGATGCTCTAATCATATCTCTCAAGCAAAGGCCCCAGTGGATGCCAATTGTCAAGCCAAAGAAATGTGTCATTTCCATTCCCAATTTTGTGGAGGAGGAAAGGTCTGAAGGCTTCCCTTATCTTAAGCAAGTTGAGCCAATTCCATGAGCAGCATTGAGCAGTCTTGAAATCTCAGAGAGATTTCCCTTTTAAATGAAAATTGTGGATCCACTTGATCCAGAGATTGTGTTTATCATGGAACAACTTCCATAGAAGTTTGAAGAAGATGGTTGTATTCCATTCTTTAACCCTACTAATTCCTAACCCTCCTTCCTTCTTTGGAAGGCATACATTATGCCAAGAGACTTTTACCGCGGAGGTTCTCAGTTCTGTGTCTGACCATAAGAAGGCTCTCATTTTCTGCTCCATCTTATCACTAGTTTTTTGTGGTATTGCCAAATGCGAAGTCCAAAAGATTTGAATGCTACTAAGTGCTGAAGTTATAAGCTGAAGTCTATCTGCATAAGACAAAAATTTGTTAGTCCAACTCCTCACCTTAGCTTCTATCTTGCTTGTTAACTCAACACATTGCTGAGAGTGGAGTCTTCCTGTAATGAGTGGGGTACCAAGGTATCTGATGGGCATTGACCCTTCCATAAATCCCAGACTTTGAATAATTTGCATCTTCACTTCTAGAGGGAACATTGAGAAATATATGTGACTTTTAGATGAGTTGGCTTGAAGACCAGAGAGGATTTGAAAATGGCCCTATTTAAAGCTTCTACGTAGGGCCATTTACATCGAGCCAACCCTGACAGTAGTTAGACAATTCAATCATACGTTTGAAAAGTGGGCAGCTCTTCCTTAAAGTGTGTTAGTAGATTTAGAATTAGAAGTTTCATACGTTAATTTCCTTTTGGAGGCTTATAATAACAAATTTTGTAATTGAGTTGATTATACTTGCACGTGCTGGACAGAATGGGGAATTTAGTATTTACATATGTTATATATTTCCAAATCACCCCTTTTCAATTTATGACAAATGAACTTTTAATGGGTCTTATTAGTTTCCTATAATACATTTCTCTCTTCTTTTATCTTTATCTATTTGAAAAATTTCTTTGCATGTCAAAAAGACAATAGTACACAAGATTCTTTAAGTACGACAGTTGGCTAGGGTAAAGTAATGCGGCTTCTTTGAGCTTTTTACGATACCCATGCCCCACCAATACTCATGCTCACCAAAGCTTTATTCTTAAACTCAGTTAGTTTTTAACTTATTTCTCAAATCAAATATTTTCTTCAAATAGTCATTTAGAATTTTGTCTTCTTGAATAAAAGCGTTATTCAAAATTTTTTAAATTGGCTAAAATTTTAAAAGAGTCATTTACAATGACGTATTTAAAACCATCATTTCAAAATAAAGATTTATTAGTGAGTATGAAATAAACGGTTTCATAACGGAGCTAAGGCATAAACATTTTCACAAACCATGCACATAAGACTTCATTTTAAATGACGTTTTTAGAGTCATCATTCTAAATGACGCTTTAGGCGAATAAAATCATAAATCACTTTTTCAAATCTCAAAAGCTTTAAGCCTTCTAAATCAAAAAAATACCAAATCCCATAAGCTCCCCTCAGTTACCCTCTCCACTCCTTTAACGAAGATCACTCCGGCGAAGGATTTCGAAATCTCACCAGCACACCTCAAATCTGTGTCTCCCTCTCTATCTCTTTCCATCTCCTCCGATGAGTTTTGACCGCAACTCCAGCGACCCACTGAAGGTATTTTGTTTTCTCGCTCTCTCTCTTATTCAACTACATGAAGAATCAGTGGGCATTCTATATTTTGTGCTTCCTTTCAGTTATTCCCTTTTGCTTTGGTGTGTGGGGACAAGACTTGATATGTTGAATGCCATGATGAATCAAAAACTATTGTACATTACCTCCAATATACTCACCTCCACCATCAAAATGTAAAGGAAGATGATCTATAGAGAGTTCCAGAGAACTAGAGGAAGAAGATGATCTTCCTTATTGATCAAGCTTTAGTCTACAATGTAATTTATACGGAGCATTGCTCATAACAAAAAAGCTAAACTGCATCTAAAACTAATCGAGTTAGTTACAGGTGTTAAATAATTACATCACTAGTGTTAGTTACAGTAATCAATCTCATGGTTGTTGTGCTCTTGCTCATGTGAGCCCATGTGAATAAGGAGTGACTCTATGATGTGATTGGTTAGTCTGTTTAGGTGAGGATTGCTAACGTGGACAATATGCTTGAGCAGGATCTGTTTCAGCTTAAGCTTGAGTTGGAGCTGTTATACTAATAGTAATTCCTAGTCTTGGATAAACACTTTCAATTCAATAGCTACAAATGACTTGGTACCCAAATTAAATTCAAACAATGCTTTATTTTTAACTAACAAAAAGTCAGTATATTGTTATTGGTCTGTTAATGTTAGTTTTGTTTTTCACTTCTTAATCTATTGGTGATGTGTGCATATAAAAAAAAGAGGTGTGATGGTGTGTGCTAGACCAAAATAGTTTTTATGTGTAAAATTAAATTTTTGGTCGACTTGGAGCCTAAATTAAAGTAACACCCATTCATTGTTTCGAGTAAAATTTTATGGGTTCATATTCTACTTCATGAGGAGTTTAATGTAGTATATTCACTAGCTCAAATTGAGTAAGAAATGAATGAGAAAATAGACTCTAAAGTGACCCTCTTGAAATGTAAAAGTAGAGGTTGTGCAATGTGGGATTTGACGTCAATCCCACATTGGTTGAGGACGAAATTATACTTTGGCATATATAAGCCAATTTTGCTCTATGGGATTGGACCCCAAGGGGTACCACAATTTTATGAGCTGAGCAAGCGCCTACATGCCTTCGGTTCAACCACACACGTGCCCCACTAGCCCACCTCGCCATGACTAGGTCGGGCTCGGGTGTGGGTGTGGGACAAACCCTATCTTTTTGGAGAAAATTTATTTAATTAATTTGGGCGAGAATTTCTAAACTGATATTTAGTTTTCAGTATCCATTGGATCGAACTAGTTCAGATTTTTGTTTCCCTCCAGTTCGAAAATTAAGTTGTGTCTGTTTATACAGAATAGTTACACAAGTGGTGTTTACTGATTTTGGGTTGTTTCTTTTAGTATGGTGGTTGTCAAAAAAGTCACCAAAGTGTCTAAAAATTCCCAGACTCATTACCATTCTGCATTCATTCGTTCATCAGTCTAATTTTGGCATTCAGGTAGACATTATTGCATTGCATTTTAGAGAGTCTACAACACAATTTCTGGTTCGTTGGACAAGTAGATTGGAATACTACTTCTACTCGTGTAAAGATCATTGTATACTAGGAGGGAGACGCTTTATATTCCATAAGCACCATGTCTGGAGGCGAAATCTGTCTTAAGGACATAGTGTCAAACACTAGTCTTGATCTACTTTAAATTCTGTTATGCAAATAGGTTAGTATTTATATTGATTTGACAAACAGTTACTTGTAACTGTTTCGGTAAGACTGTTGTAACTGTTTCATTAATTCTTTTGTAACTATTGTTGTATTCTGTGTAAATGTTTCTCTCTATCTTGTTATTGTTTCATTATACATTACATGTTTCAAATCAAAAATTTCAATAAGTGATTTTATGACATTTGAAATACCACAAATAACAATCTTAAGATAGATTTTCGAATTTGTATAATTGCTTATTCTATTTTACATGCATGTTTTAATGTTTTAAATTGTTATAAAATATTGCAAGTTATTAAAGCTTGTTTTTTTTTTTTTAAATCTGTGATATTTTGAAGAGACTTGAAAATTTTTGTGAAAAAATTGCATGTTCTGTGTTTAATTTAAACAGTTTCAACAAACTGTTATAGTTATACCAAACAATGACATCATACAGTAACGTTAAAACTGATGGTGTAAATCAACATAACTGTGGTGCAACTTTGTTATCTTGAACAAATGAGATGATCAGTATATGACTATTAGGATCTAAGCTACGAGGCTTGAAAGAACAAGGATTGATATTAAGGAAAATCGGGGGATTGACAGAGTGAAAGTATAGTGGTTCACCAACTCGGGAGCTCAGCTAATCCACTCTTTAATGGAGACTCTTGCTCTTTTTTTCTTTATTGATCATCCAAAAATTTTACAAGACCAATTGTACGTTATTAGGGCCCCCCCTCTTGGGGGAGTTACATAATATTTATAGGACTGTCTCTAGTTCTGCGGGTCTACACCGAGATCCTTGCCATTTATCCGAGGAATTCTCCTTGATCTTAGGAGAGGATCTTGGCTGGTTAAGGATTTTGTACCTTGAATATGACTCTTTGCCACCTATAAGATTTTTGTTGTCAACCAGTTGTTCCCTTATCATTTTCGCTGTTGGCGTGTCTGAGGGGAGCTCTAGCTCTGATCCTCTAAGCTCTGCATGTCTTTCCTGACCTCTTGGTCTGACTTGCTTGTCTGACCTCTTGATCTGACCTCATACTTGAAAATTATTCTGAGTACCATTAGTTGCCCCTAGCCCTTAACCCAAGTGAACTTGGATAGGGGCTGAGCTGAGGCTTAATCAAGGCAGACCTCCAAACACGGACCTCGATTTGCGCACAAACAAGTTTTTGACAGTTTCAAATAATCATTTCACTCCCCACATTCTCTGCTTTGTACCGTTAGCTTTAAATACCTCCGAATTGAGGGGGAACGACTCATTCCATCCTTTGAACTCCCTCTCTACACTTTTTCCTCTCTTATTCCTCTAACTTTCAAACTTTCGATTCTACTGGTGCCGCTAGGTTTTCTATGAGAAATCAATTTCCCTGATTCAATCCATGGTTTTGACGAGATTTGCTCTTTGCCCTTGATTCTGGCTTTGGCCCACTATTCCTCCTCTCCTAGGTACGCTTCTTGCCCTCTATTTATCTCTTCGTTCTGAATCCCTCAGACTTGATATGGTTTCTGTATTTTTGGACCTTTCAATTCTGTTATTTTAGAAACCGAGGTCGATCTCTATCTCGTATTTCCCTTTTCTTGGACCCTTATTCGACCGCTAGGGTCTTCCCTATTGGGAGTTGTTGTGTTGCTCCCCAAACCCTTAGGGGGTGTTTGGCAAATATTCCTCCTCTTTATCGCATCTTTAGGCTCCCTTTTTATTGTCCCACCATGTATGCCTCTTCTGAAGCTACCCCTTCCTCTATCTCCCTCCTAGGGGATAGGACTAGTGAGGATAACTCCGATTTAGGTGAGGTAGGTGAGGAAATTGATAAATTCACTGGTGTTGATTCTGTTGAAGCCGAGGGAAACACTGAGGGAACTCCCCCATTTGCCTCCCCTGCTCCAAAAAATTCTAGTAAGGGCAAGACTAAGGTGAGTCGAGTTAGCGTCTCAGGCAGTGCCGAGAGCACAGGGGCTGCCTTTAGAGCTGCAAAGCTCGTGGGGCCCCAGTGAGGCTTACCCATCTCTTATGAAGGTCCTCAGTGCTCGCTTTGATTTTCCCTCAGGAGTTCAGTTCTGGTGCCCAGATAAATTTATCCCATATGTCTCCCAGGTCCATAAAAATGTTTGCTTCTTTATTGTTGCCTTTGAGAATGGTATGCGCTTTCCCTTACACCCTTTTATCAAAAGTGTTCCACAACATTTCAACATCTGACCTGCCCAACTGTCTCCTAACGTCTGGGGTGTCCTGGTGGCCCTCCTTGTTTTCTTCAATCAACATAAGCTCGGTGTTCCCACCATCTCCTTACTCATAGAGCTTTTAAATGTTAAGTACATCCCTATGGATAGTTTCTTGTATGTTTCTAAATGGGTAAAAGTCAAACAGATTATCTCTGACCTTCCAAGCTCCCACAAGGGCTGGAGAAAACTTTTCTTCTTCGTGTGGGGAGAACACTGGGAGTACAATCCAGCAGAGAAGACAGATACTCTCCCAATCCCTCAAGCCTGGTCTCCCTCCGATAACCTGGGTAAGTCCTTGCTCAAATTAACCAAGCTCTTATATTGTTTTTCAGGTGTTCGACCTGAGCTCAGTGCTGAGGTTAGAGAAGTGTGACCCAGAAAAATATTCTAAACTCATCAAGCCTTGGGTTCTAGTAAAGGAAGGGTTCAGCCTTCCAGAGGTAACAGTAAAAACCCCAATCCCACTCTCCATTGTCAGAGCTGAGGAGGTAGTAGGTGACACTCCTTTCCACCTTTGGCTTTGCTCTTTTACCTTTGCATCCTCCCTTTTCTCCTTTCTTATGTTGGTTCTTCCTTGAATTTCTAGGTTCTTCCTCAATGAAGCCCACTGCGAAGGATCGAAATGCCAAACTATCTTTGATGAGGAAGAATCGGAGTGGAAACAAACGCAAGGTTAAGGTCGGGTCAGGGAGTGACTCAGCCTCCAAAGTTCCAAGATGGGAGGTGCCCCCTTCTTCGCCTCAATCGACCCAGGTGGGGCTCCTACCCTCCTCGGACTCCCCAAAGGCTGCGTAGACCTCTCTCTCCTAGGAGACTAGGCTGCCTCCTTCTGGTGGGGCTCCTAAGCAAGGTCTGATCACAACCTCCCCTTCTTTAGCAGAGGTTGAGAGAGCTTTGGAGATGGTTTCTCGCATTCTATAGGGATTCAGTCTCCCTTGTCCCGCTGAGGGACCATCTCTGAAACATTCAAAGATCTGCAAGAGTGAAAAAGGGGTGAGTGTTGAGGCAAGCTCGAGCTCTCTGGTTGATAACATAAAGCGAGTTGCAGAGGACATTGCTTTCATTCTCCCAGAGTCTGACATTCAGCAGGCTTCCACTATGCCACTTGGGAGTTCCATATATATTGCCCTCTTTGCCGCTACTTCCATAAGCTTTGTTATATATGTATACGTTTGTTTTTTTTTTTTATCCTGCAATATTTGATCCTTCTGATCTAAGCTTCTCATGGGCTGTGTTTGCTCTCAGATGGCCATCCATGTTAGTGAATTACTGAAAAGGATCCAGGTTATGGAGGGTTTTGTTCAAGCCTCCAGAGCTTTTGAGCTTAAGGTCGCAGAGTTGTCTTTTGAAAACAGCAACCTCAAGGCCCAGGTCTAGGATTTGCAAGAGCAAGTGGAGAGGCAGACTTCCCTAAACAGGGACTTGAAAGCCAAGAAGGAAAGGATTGAGGGTGATGGCAGGAGTTACCAGGAAGAGGTTAAAAAGACTAAGGTGGAGCTTAGGAAAATCTCTGGGGAGCTCAGCAAAAAAATAGATGAATTGCTTAAAGTCAGTCAGGAGTCCCTTGAAGCTTTGAGCTCTTATCGAAATATAAAGAGGGAATATGACCTCCTTGTTGAGATGAACGACGCTCTTCGGGACAAGCTCGAGGTGGAGAGGGCAGCAGGTAAGGAGAAAGACAACCTGATTGCCATGCTAGTTGACGACGTCACTACTTAGTGGGCTTTTGGGTGGCTCGCCTCTCAAAACAGAGCTGAAGAGCTCTACCCTGGACAAGATTTCAACTTTGATCCCCCCCCCACTGAGGAGAAGACTGAGGTAGCCAACTCTGAGGTTAGCATCATGCCTCCTCCTGCTTCTGAGGTTGCCCCTTTCTCTACCGATCTCGGCTCCCAAGCTCTGGCCCTGAACTCACCATCAGCAGAGGTCGATGTCCCTGCCTCAGAGATTCCTGAGATTCCTCTTCCCCTTCCTTCCTCAAAGCTTACAGAGACTCCAATTTTTGAGCTTCCAGCCCCTTCTCTCTTAGAGCCTTCAATAGAGGATTTGCCAGCTATTTCTTTTGCTGAGCTTCCAGACTCCCCTCTTGCTCCTACTACTGGGACTTCTACTACTAAACTGCAGATTCCCCCAACTACTATTTCCTCAGAAACTTAGGGCTTTTAAAATGAGAAAAATTTGTAATTCTGAGCTTATTCTGACTCATAATTTTAAAATGCTACTTTGAAATGTAATTCTTCTCTATTTTGAAAAGCACAATTGATTCACAACTTCTCTTCTTTGTATTATATTTATAACGCTAATCTATTAACTTTTGCCTTTGAGTTGTGTTGTTTTACTTTATATCCTTTCCTTGCCCCTTTTGCTTTGAGGAGTACTGAGTTCTTCTTAAAGTAAATCTGTTGAAACTGCGAGCCTAAACGAGCTACCGGCTCACTAAGCTCTTTTCAAAGTAAGGGAACTGAGGTTTGACCTTTGGAGATTTCCATACTTGTGTTTGTTGGATTTGGCGAAGAGAGTGAGTAACTTGATGTTGAGGTCCATCACAAGTGCATCCATGAGAGCTTTGAAGGGGGACGAGCTCGACAAATATCCGTCCCATTTTAGCCAGTATATCAAGGAGGGTTGTAAGTTAGATGGACTTATGGAGATGTTTCTGGAGGTCCATGCAGCCATACGGGCTTGATTTGAGCCTATAGATATCTGAGAAGTAGGGGGCGGCCTTGGAAAGTCCATGCAGCCATACGAGCTGAGCTCAACCTATAGACATCTGAGAAGTTGGGAGCTCAGAAAGTCTACCAGGGTTGCCAAGTTCTATTACGGACTCGGAGTTAAGCTCCCAAGTTATGTTACAGCTTATTGTACTGGACTTCTATTGGATTGTCGAGGGCTGCTAATGCTTGAGATGGATGAGGAGTATCAAGGAAATGTTGGAACTACTGGGTCCGAGCTCCTCTAGATGTTGACCTTGTGTGAACATCCAATCGGTGTTTTTTTTTTTTTTATTTTACACGCTTCCCCAACTGCTTTTCAAAAAGTGTAACCACCTTCTTAAATTGGGAAACCCAAAGGTCCACCGACTTTGGTTCTTGTGTACTCTTTGATTGTATTAAAGCTTGGTGTCCCTTCGATTTTGCTATATCTTCTTGGATCCTTCTTATTCTCAGAGTCTCTTTTTGATTCTTGAAGGTTTATCATTCTTCTACTTCTTCTTCTTCTTTACCTTCTCTGAATCTCTCGATGGCTGTCCCAGTCTCACCCCTGTTCAGGGAACGAAGCTCCGTTAGAATTGAGAGGGAGTGGCAGACCCGCTACTTAGTTCCTTTGTCAATATCATCCTCAGATTTAGATGAGATAAAAATGAAGTTCTTTCATGACGTGGAACTAACTCTATGGGCCCCATCTTTTGATGAGCCCTACAATTATCTTCCTCGAGGGAAAACTTGTTTCTTTGAAGGAGCTTTGGACATGGGGTTATGTCTACCCATTCACCCCGCCGGTGGTTACATCTTGGCTCATTGTTGTTTGTGTCCCTCTCGTCTTTCTCCCAAAAGATAGGGCACTATGATCAACTTCTTCTTGTTCTGGCGTTTGCGGGGTGATGGTAAGTTTCCCACTGTAGGAGAATTCTTTTACTTTTTTGACCTTGAAGAGGATGAGGTCCCATGTTTTATCTGTTTTTGATGGAGGCACTTCAAGCTGCGCCATCTAGTGCTTGACCCTCCTTCTCCTCCTGAGGGGTGGACTCACTGTTTATTTTATGTTTTTGGGGACTCTTGGAGATCCGTTGAGCTGCATTATAGAGAGTGCGGGGTTCCTAGGTCCTAGAAGAGCTATTCTTACCCAAGTAAATATCTTGACTGTCTTTACTTGTTCAGGTCTCCTGATGTCATTTCCTAATCAAAAGATTTTCTTTGGTTGGTAGGCCCCCCTGAATTAGACTTATTGGAGGAGATGCAAATCGAACAGATGATCGATGTTGAGTCTGTGCCCTACTTTGAGCTGATGACACCAGACAATCTATTTTTGTTCAGCATTGCAGGAGCTGCTATGGATTTTGTTTCTTACCCAGATTCTGCTGATTCCTATCCTTCTGAATCTGATGAGGATGAGGATGTTAGTACATCCTCCAGGAAACGCAAGAGGAGTGGCCCTAACAGTGACTCTTCATTTTCATCTGGATCTTCACTGGCAACAATTATGTTCTTTTCATCTGGGCAGAAACTTATAAATCTTCTAATAGAGGCACAGAAGGAGAGGGATGAACTAAAAGAGGAAAACGTCCGCCTAAAGGAGAAAGTTGTTGAGCTCCCGAGACGCCTCAAGGGCGATTAAGAATTGAAAATGTTTCATGTAATCTTTTTGCTTCCTTTATTGTATTGCTACTGAATTTTTGAGCCTTTGGTTTATCTGATGGTTAAATTCTCCTCTATCGATTATTGAGCTAGATTTTGCTTTGAATTTTGTCGTATGCTTCTACCCTCGAGCTACGGGCTCATTTTTGTGAGTTGAAAAGTTTGTCATGGGCTATTGAACTGAAGAGTTCATCATAAACTATTGGGCTCGTTTTATGAACTGAAGAGTTCATCGCGAACTATTGAGCTCTTTTTATGAACTGAAGAGTTCATCGTGAGGTATTGAGCTCTTTTTATGAATTGAAGAGTTCATCGTGAGCTATTGAGCTCTTTTTATAAAATGAAGAGTTCATCGTGAGCTATTGAGCTCTTTTTATGCAATCTCATAGGGATGAATCAAAGACTTGCGGTTTTATTGAGAATGATCAAATTACAAAATTGGCTTACTGAAAAAATTTCTTGAGATGTTCTGCATTCCAAGAGTGGGGCAGGATTTTTTTTCCTCCATTTGTAGCTTGTAGTTCCTTGGTTTTGCCACCCGTAAGATGATATAGGGGCCTTCCCAATTAGGCCCCAACTTCCCATGAGTGGGGTCCTTTCTTGCTACCAATAATTTTCTAAGTACCAGGTCACCCACCTTGAAGCTCCTGTGTCTGACCTTTCTATCGTAGTACCTGGCCGTCTTCCTCTGGTAACTCCTTATACGATGCAGAGTTGCCTCTCTTTTCTCTTTTAAGAGATCCAAGCTCAATAGAAGTGACTCATCATTGAGCCCATGGAAGCCCAACCTCGACAAGCGCCACTACTGCAGTTCCAAAGGCTAAGGCAAACGGTGTTTCTTGAGTAGCTAACCTGGCAGTTGTTCTATAGGCCCATAACACTTCTGGGAGGTGTTCTACCCATTTACCCTTCAGATCTTCAAGCTTGGTCTTCAGAGCTGCTTTTATGGTCCTAATGGTGACCTTTGCTTGTTTGTTAGATTGTGGATGAAATGGAGCTGAGAAGTAATTCTTAATTCTGAGCTCAGCACAGAAGTTTTTGAACTTTGGATTGTCGAATTGTTTCCCGTTGTTAGAGACAATTGCCCTGAGAATACCAAACCTGCAAATTATGGATTTCCACATAAAGCTCTGGACTTTCTGTTTAGTAATTGTTGCCAAAGGCTCCACTTCTGCCCATTTGGTGAAGTAGTCTACCTTGATGATGGCGAACTTGCACTGTCCTACACTGGTAGGAAGGGGTCCCAGTATGTCCTCACCCCATTGCTGGAAGGGTCATGGGCTAATCACCGACGTTAAGAGCTCTAGTGGACAATGGGGGATGTTGGCGTGTACTTGACAGATCTTGCATATTTTGACCAAATCTGTAGTATCCTTGAGCATTATGGGCCAATAATACCCCTGCCTTAACGTCTTTCTTGCCAAAGCCCAAGCTCCAATGTGGTTGTCACAGACTCCCTCATGGACTTCTCTGAGTATGTAATTGGCATCTTCACCCCCCCCCCACACACACACACATTTAAGAAGTGGTGCTCAGAAACCTCGCTTGTACAAGTTTCTTTGCAAGATAGAAAGCCTGGCTGACCTGGTTCTTAGTTTTGTAGCTTCTTTGGGATCTTCTGGCAAAGTTCCATACTGAAGATACCTTAGGATGAGGTCTATCCAGCTCGGTGGGGGCTTGCACAGGGAGTACTTCTTCATCCTCAATACATACGGACGGTTCTGCTAGGTGCTCCACTAGAATTAGACTATCCAAGTTTTCCTACGAAGCTTTTGCTAATCTTGTCAATGCATCTGCTCACGAGTTCTCAGCTCTCGGGACATGTCTATTCTTAACTTGCACGAACTTCTTGATCAACTCTTATACCTTTCTGAGGTAAAGGACCATTTTCTCGCCTTTACCTTTATAAGTCTCCTCTATCTATTTCACTACCAGCTGGGAATCACTGTAGATCTCCAACTATTCCGCCTCCATTGAGTGAGCAAGATTAAATTCGACAATGGTAGCTTCATACTCTGCCTCATTGTTTGAAGCCTTAAACCCAAATCTGAGGGCATATTCGACGTCTATTCCATTTGGAAAGGTCAGTATCAGGCCTGCACCTCTTCCTTGAGCATTGGTAGCTCCATTTACAGAAAACTTCCATGTGGGGAGGTCAAGCACTAGCTGTGTTGCTTCCATAGGTGCTAGTGTTGTGAACTTCGCAATGAAATCTACCAGAATTTGCCCTTTAATCGCAATTCTAGGCTTAAATCTAATGTCGAACTCGCTGAGCTCTATGACCCACTTTATTAGCCTCCCCAAAGACTTTGGTTTATGCAGCACTTGTTTCATTGATTG
The DNA here is from genome assembly GCA_963454935.2 of Ilex paraguariensis. Lineage (NCBI taxonomy): Eukaryota > Viridiplantae > Streptophyta > Magnoliopsida > Aquifoliales > Aquifoliaceae > Ilex > Ilex paraguariensis. Next base: position 601,463 of record CAUOFW020001702.1, read on the forward strand.
TTCTGTTGGGACCTCGATAGTATAAGCCTGGAAGTATGGTCTAAGTCTTCTGGTTGTAGTCACCAACGCTAAGGTAAGCTTTTCCATTTTTGGATACCTCTCCTCTGCCCCCCTCAGAGCTCTGCTGCAGTAGTAAATTAGTTGCTGAGATCTGCCCTGCTACCTCACTAGCACTGCACTAGTTGAGAAATCTGAAACAGTTAGATAGAGAGTTAGTACTTCTCCCTCCAATGGACTCATCGGAACGGGAGGGGAGCTCAGGTAGGCCTTCAAAATTTTGAATGCTTCTTCACACCAAGTATCCCACTTAAACGCTTTTTTTTTAAGATTTAAAATAAAGGTTGACACTTGTCGCTCGATCTGGAGACAAAACGACTCAAGGCAACTATTCTTCTTGTCAAGCGTTGGATCTCCTTTACATTAAAAGGTGGTTCCATATCCAAGACTGCCTTAACCTTTTCAAGGTTGACCTCAATTCCTCTACTGTTGACTATGAAGCCCAAAAATTTTCCTGCTGATACTCCAAAGGCACATTTTGCAGGGTTTCATCTTGTATTTCTTAAGGACCTGGAACGATTCTATTAGATGTGCAATTTGGAGCTCTGCCTTTAGTGATTTCACCAGCATATCATCGATGTAGGCCTCCATAGATGTTCCAATTTGCCCTTGGAACATCCAATTCACAAGAGGCTGGTAGGTGGCTCCTACATTTTTTTAGCCAAAATGCATGACCTAATAATAGTACGTTCCATGCTCAGTTATAAAAGATATTTTCTCTTGGTTGCTTGGATCCATTCTGATCTGATTATATCCTGAGAAAGCGTCCATGAAATTGAGGAGTTCATGTCCAGTTGTGGTATCCACTATTAAGTCGATCCGAGGTAAAGGAAAGTCGTTCTTGGGGCATGCTCGATTGAGATCAGTGAAGTCAATGTAGAGTCACCACTTGTCGTTGGTCTTCTTGACAAGAACCACATTGGCTAACCAGGTAGGGTAGTCAACTTCCCTAATGACTTTGGCATGGAGAAGTTTGCTGACCTTCTGATTGATTGCCTTCTGGTGCTCTGGGGAAAAACTTCTTCATTTTTGCTTAACCGGTCTACAGGTGGGATTCACACTTAGCTTATGTGTGATAACCGAGGGGTTGATTCCTTCCATGTCTTCTTGCTTCCAGGCGAATACTCCCCTATTCTCCTTTAGGAATTGGATGAGCAGGTCTTTTATTTCCTTGCTTAGCTTAGACCCGACGTAAACAAGGTGTTCTGGCTCCTCATCAAGTTGAACAGGCTCTAGCTCCTCTGATGGTGTTGGTCTGGTGTCCAGTTCATTCCTCATATCTAGCTTATCTAGCTGGACATTCTCGACTTCTTTCTGCTTCATCGAGGTCATGTAGCACTCCCTTGCTACTCGTTGGTCTCCTCGGACCACTCAAACTCTATTTTTTGTAGGAAATTTCATAACCAAGTGATAAGCAAAGGGGATTGCCTTCATCGCGTTGAGGGAGGGCCTCCCGAGAAGCATATTATATTCAGAAGGGGCATCCACCACTAAGAATCTTACTATGGTGGTGGCCTGGCAGGGAGGATCTCCCATAGTGAGGATGAGCTAAATTAAACCCAGGGACAATACCCTCTCTTCTGTGAACCCCAACAGGTGAGCACTGACCGGCTCCAGTTTTTCCCTACCTATGCCCATTTTGTCGAATGCAAAAGCAAATATGATATCTATTGAGCTCCTGTTGTCAATTAGAACTTGGTAAACAGTTCTGTTAGCCACAATAGCTCTTACCACCAATGGGTCATCATGGGGGTGTTGGTAGCCTTCTAGGTCTGAATCTGAAAAGGTGATGGTTGTGTTCAGCCGAGGTACCTTGGACACAGTGTGCACTTCCATCACTTCGCCAACTCTGATTTTGCATAGGTAGGCCTTCCGACCTGAACTGGACTCTCCACCCCCTATGAATCCTCCAAAAATTACTCTAATTTCTCTCAGGGCTTGTTGATGCTATACAGGAGCCTATTGCTGAGGTGGTGGAGGTGGTGGGGCTCGATCTTGATTATCTCGAGCTACATAACGGCGCAACTATCCTCGCTGGATCAAGAACTCAATCTCTTTCTTCAATTGGATACAATCATCAGTGTGGTGACCATGATCCCTATGGTATTCGCAGTACTTCATGGGATCTCTTTTTGCGGAATCTGCTTTCATCCAAAGTGGCCACCTTAGGAATTTCTTATTTTGAACCTCATATAAGATCTGAGATATCGTTGCGGTAAGAGGGGGAAGTTGCCGAGGTACGTACCGTTGTTATAATTCTGGCTATGGCGGACCTAAGCGATCTTTGACGTCTCCCCTCCTCTTTGGGGAGCAATCTTTATCCCTTCTTGGAGACCTATCATGTCCTCTATCTCTCCTAGGACTTCAGTCCCTTTTCTTTTCTTTTTTTCCTTTATCTTTTTGCATTAATAAGCTCTCCACCTTTGAGAGAAGAGCTTCCTCGCCGTTTATGTATTTCTGCCTTAGCTAGTACCTCAGCCATGCTTGCCTGGGGGTTCTTCAAAGTAGAGTACATCAAGTCTTTAGATTGTACGTCTAAACCAGCTATAAACGTGGTAATGGCAAACTTCTCATTTGGGACATCCACTTTCAGTGATTTCAAGTTGAACCGCTGGACGTAAGACCAGAGGTTCTCTTGAGGTCCTTGTTTCACGTTCAATAAGGGGTAGTTTGGCTTTTTGTATATCCGAGTTCCTATGAAGTGGGATACGAAGGATATAGAAAGATCGAGGCTGGGGGAAGCCTATTGAACCATGCCAGGGTTGAGCTTTTTAATGTGATGAAAAAGTCTCTACAGCGCACTGGGTCCTGGTATCCATGGAGCTCCATTTAGTTCTTGTAAGTATTGAGGTGATCCACAGGGTCCTTCATCCCATCAAAAGCTTCTATCTGCGGCATTCTGAATTTTGGGGGGAGGGAAAAATGCAACACACCAGTGGTGAATGGGGATTCAGTTTGTTGCACCAGGGCATCCATTGTAACTAGGGTCTTAATTTTCACAGCTTCCTTCATATGGCTGAGCTCTTGCTGGATGCCCTTAAAGCGTTGCTCCCAGTATTGTTCTCTCCTTTCTTGCTGATAGGGGAGAAAATCATTTCTTTCACCCCCAATGTTTTGACTTTGTACCTCTTCATTGCATCCATTCCTTGGGGGTGGATGAGGATCCTGTCCCCAGGTTTGACTATTTTTCCCTCCTTCATCAACTTCTTTGAGGGGATCGAGGTGTTGCTGCTCTATGTGAGGAGGGTTATTTTGACCTTCTTGGGCATGTTGTGCCTTCTGAGGGCTTTGCAAGAGCTTCAGGAGCTCTTCATTATGTTGTATCAGGCATTGGTTAACCAGGCGAAGGGCCTCCAACTCATTATTTGTGCAGGGATTCTCCATAGGGGGATTTGTCTCTAGGACATTCTCAGGCTGTCTATCGTTGGCGGCTTCCTATTGTTCTTGCATTCATGGTAGATTGATTTGGCTTATGCTCATGTTACAAGTTGAGACCATCAGTTATTGAAAGATCAGCATATTTGTAACAGGAACAATCGTTCCCACAGACGACGTCAAACTGATGGTGTAAATCAACGTAAATGTGGTGCAACTTTGTTATCTTGAACAAATGATATGATCAGTATATCACTACCAGGATCTGAGCTACTAGGCTTGAAAGAACAAGGATTGGTATTGAGGAAAATCAGGGGATTGACAGAGTGAAAGTATAGTAGTTCACCAGCTCGAGAGCTCGGTTAATCCACTCTTTAATGGAGATTCTTGTTCTTTTTTTCTTTGTTGATCATCCGAAAAGTTTATAAAGACCAATTGTATGTTATTAGGGCCCCCCCTCTTGGGGGAGTTACATAATATTTATAGGGTTATCCCTAGTTCTGCGGGATCTGCACCGAGATCCTTGCCATTTATCCAAGAAATTCTCCTTGATCTTAGGAGATGATCTTGGCTAGTTAAGGATTTTGCACCTTGAATATGGCTTTTTGCCACCTATAAGATTTTCGTTGTCATCCAGTTGTTCCCTTATCATTTTCGCTGTTGGCGCGTCTGGGGGGAGCTCTAGCTCTGATCCTCTAAGCTTTGCATGTCTTTCCTAACCTCTTGGTCTGACCTGCTTGTCTGACCTCTTGGTCTGACCTCATACTTGAAAATTATTCTGAGTACCATCAAAAACAATAACTTCTGTTTTAGTAACATATTTTAAAAAGTGTTAGTGTTTCCTAAATTTGAATATCGTGTAATCTTTGTTTATTAGAAATGTCTGCAAATGATAATAATGTTCCTGCTACTACAAATCATGTTGTGTCTGTGGTACTAATTTTTGTAGCTACTCATGTGTCTCGTGAGGAGAAGTCTGAAAAGTTCAATGGGAATGACTTCAAGAGATGGCACCATAAAATATTGTTCTATCTCACTACGTTTAATCTTGCAAAATTTCTTCGCGAGGATGCACCTGTTTGTAGTGAGAATGAGATCGACTGTCAAATTGTTGCTACGGTAGATGCATGGAAGCATTCTGATTTTCTATGCAAAAACTATATTCTTAATGGATTGGATAACACATTATATAATGTGTATAGTCCAATCAAGACGGCTAAAGAGATGTGGGAATCCTTGAATATAAAATATAAGACTGAGGATGCTGGAATGAAAAAATTCATTAGATAGAAAATATAAGAAATTCGTGGTGGATTCCAAGACTATCATAATTCAAGTTCAAGATTTTCAAGTAATCCTACATGAGATTCATGTCGAAGGAATGACGCTTAGTGAATCTTTCCAAGTGGCTGCAATTATTGAGAAATTACCGCCAAATTGGAAGGACTTCAAAAATTATTTGAAGGACAAACGCAAAGAAATGAAACTTGAAGACTTGATCGTGAGATTGAGGATTGAGGAGGACAATAGAGTCTCTGAAAAGAAAGTTGGTAATCATTCCATGGAAGTATGGTGGCCAACAAGGGGCCAAGGGTGGTGATTCTAAAAGGTTCTAAGGTAACTGCTTTGTGTGCAATAAATTGGAGCATCGTGCAAAGGATTATCGAAACCCTAAAGCATAAGAGAATCATAAGAGAAATGCTACCCAAGCCAATATAACCGAAGTAGAAAAACTTTCTGAAAATGTTTCTAACTTGAGTTTTTCTGCTGTAGTATCCAAAGTGAACTTGGTAGAAAATACCAAGGAATGGTGGGTGGACACCGAGACCACTAGACACATATGTTCGGATAAGAAGATGTTATCTTCATACAAAGCAATCAATGATAGAGAACAACTATTCATAAAAAATTCCTCTACTTCCAAAGTTGGAGGGAAAGGACAGGTTATATTGAAAATGACTTCCAAAAAAAAACTTTCTCTCAATGATGTATTACATATTCCAGAAATTCAAAAGAATCTTGTGTCTGGATCATTGCTGAGTAAGAAGGGTTTTAGGTTGGTTTTTTAATCCGATAAATTTGTACTCACCAAGAGTGGGATTTATGTAGGCAAGGGATATATGCGAGATGGACTATTTAAGATGAATGTAATGACAATTGTATCTGATTTTAATAAAAAGAACACATCTTCTACTTATATGCTTGAATCTTTCAATGTATGACATAGTAAATTAGGACATGTTAATTTTGATACTATGAATAAGTTAATGAATTTAGAATTGTTGCCTAAATTCAATATTGATGCAAATCATAAATGTGAGACATGCGTTGAATCAAAATTAACTAGAACATCATTTCATAATATTAAAAGAAGTATTGAACCTCTAGAGTTAATTCATAGTGATACATGTGATTTAAAATATGTTCAAACTATTTTGTTACGTTTATTAATGATTGCACAAGATATTACTATGTATATTTGCTAAAGAGTAAAGATGAAGCATCGAAAAAATTTATGCACTATAAGAATGAGGTTGAGAATCAACTTGGCAAAAAGATTAAGGCAATAAAAAGTGATCGAGGTGATGAATATGACGCACCTTTCGATAGGTTCTGTCTGGAACATTGTATAATTCACCAAACTTCTGCACCTTATACACATCAACAAAAAAGGATTGATGAACATAAAAATAGAACATTGAAAGAAATGATGAATGTCTTATTGGTTAGTTTGGATTACCTCAGAACTTGTGGGGGAAAGATTTATTTTCAGCAAACTATATTTTAAATAAATTAACCCACAATAAATTAGACAAAACTCCTTATTAATTATGGAAAGAACGGAGTCCTTCCTACAAATATTTAAAAGTGAGGGGGTGTTTGGCTAAGTTGATGGTTCCTATTTTCAAAATGATTAAAATATGACCTAAAACTATTGATTGTATATTTATTGGTTATATAATAAATAACAATGCATATCATTTTCTCGTGCATATATATGATATTCCTTATATACAAGCCAATATAATCATTGAGTCAAGAAATACATCATTCGTTGAAAATATTTTTCCTAGTAAAAATGCATGTGATGGGAGTTCTCTTAAAAGAACTCGTGATACTACGACTAGTAATATAGACCATGAGTCTATAGATGAAAAAAGTGAAGAGACACTTAGACGTAGTAAGAGGGCAAGGACTTCCAAGTCCTGTGATCCAAATTTTCTAACATAATTGTTAGAAAGTGAGCCTCAAAGTTTCAATGAAGTGATTCCCACTCCTGAAGCACCTATGTGAAAAGATGTTGTAAACAATGAAATTGAATCCATCATGCAAAATCACACATGGGAGTTGGTAGATCTTCCTCTTAGGAGTAAACCATTGGGGTGTAAATGAATTTTCAAGAGGAAAATGAAAACTGATGGATCAATTGATAAGTACAAGGCTAGACTTGTAGCTAAAGGTTACAAACAAAAGGAAGGTCTTTATTACTTTGATACATATTCTCCTGTCACGAGAATAACATCTATTCGTATGCTCATAGCTATTGCAGCGTTGCATAATCTTGAGATACACCAAATGAATTTGAAAACAAATTTTCTAAATGGTAACTTAAATGAGAAAATTTATATGGACCAACCCGAAGGGTTCATTTCTCCAGGTCAAGTTGTTAAATTACTTTATGGTTTAAAGCAAGCATCAAAACAATGGTAAGAGAAATTTGACAAGGTAATGATGTCAAATAGTTTCGCAATTAATGAATGTGATAAATGTGTCTATATCAAAGGCACAAATAATAGATATGTCATTGTTTTCCTATATGTGGATGATATTCTTATTTTAGGTAGTAATAATAATATTATTACAACTACCAAGAAAATGTTGTCCAGTATGTTTGACATGAAAGATTTGGGTGTTGCAGATGTTATACTAGGAATTAAAATTTCTAGAACTTCTGGTGGACTTATATTATCTCAATCACATTATATTGAGAAAATACTTGAAAAGTTCGACAAAGATGAAAACAACATTGCTAGAATACAGTTGATAAAAATCTTCATTTGTCTAAAAATACTGGTCAAAACATATCACAATTGGAATACTCTCGTATCATTGTCAGTCTAATTATGTCATGAACTGCACTAGACCGGATATAGCATACTCAGTTAGTAAATTGAGTAAATATACAAGTAATCCGGGAGTAGACCATTGGAAGACAATTATCAGGGTTCTTAGATACTTAAGATATACCCTAAATTTTGGATTGCACTATACAAGATATTCAACTGTACTTGAAGGGTATAGTGATGCAAACTGGATATCTAACATGAAGGATACAAAATCCACAAGTAGTTATGTTTTTACACTTAGTGGTGCAACTATATCTAGGAAATCCTCTAAGCAAACGTGTATTGTCAGATCCACAATGGAATTTGAATTTATTGCTTTAGATAAAGCAGAAGAGGAAGCTGAGTGACTTCACCAATTTCTAGAGAATAGTCCAATATGGCCTAAACTTATGCTAGTAATTTGTATACATTACGATAACCAATTTGCAATTGGTAGGGCACAGAGTGATATGTATAATGGGAAGTCTAGACATATATGTCGTAGAAATAATATCGTTAGGCAATTGCTCCAAATGAGATTATTTCTATTGATTATATAAAATCAAAGGATAATCTAGCGGATCCGTTTACTAAAGGCTTGACGAGAGAGCAAGTAAATTGCACATCAAGGGGAATGAGACTACAGCCTATGACATAAGAGTCACCTTAATGATAACCCAACCTAGTTGACTGGAGACACCAAGATCTAGGTTCAAAGGGACAACCAAATTATGTGTGATTCAAAAGAAGCACTAAGGAGATAATCACTCCTACCTATTCCTATGATAAACTAGTATTGCCTGTAGAGTTTATTAGGATAAGCTATGCTTTTAATGACTCTTATACCTTGAAAAATTCAAGTGGGATATTGTAGGATATTTCTAATAGGAGTCACCTATATGGGTGTGAATGGGCCGCTTCTGTGAGAATTTATAAAGGCTGAATTCTCTAAAGCACTCATGAAAATCAGGAGTTGTTCAGGGCCAAAATGAACATAATCATGAGAACCAATTGTGTTAGATAATAAACTGTGTAAAGTCTACTCAATCTGATTTATCAAACAACTGAATAGTTCAAGACATCATGTTTACTATTTAGCCGGTAAGTCCGATGGCCTTTCACTAGGGAAGATTTAAGGCCAAAAACTACCTATCTCGATGCATGATCTTTCCAAAGATGTACTCTCTATAGTGTGTCAACATTATAATTTGCATACTAGCAGACAATTTTTCATTCATGTGGGGATTGTTGGACCAAAACAATTTTTAAGTGTAAAAATTAAATTTTTAGTCGACTTTGAGCCTAAATTTTTAGTAGATTAGTCGACTTTCGAGTAAAATTTTGTGGGTTCATATTCTACTCCATAAGGAGAATAATGTAGTATATTCACTTGTTCAAATCAAGTAAGAAATGATTGAAAAAATAGCCTCCAAAGTGACACTCTTGAAATGTGAAAATAGAGGTTGTTCAATGTGGAATTTGATATCAATCTCACATTAGTTGAATAAGAAATTTTACATGGGTATATATAGACCAAGTTTGCTCTATGGGATTGGGCCTCAAGGGATACCAAAATTTTATGAGCAGAGTGAGCGCCTACATGCTTTCGATTCGACTACACACGCGCGCCGCCTGCCAGCTTCGCCACGACCGACCCAGCCCGGACGGGCTCGAGTACAAGTGTGGGTGTGGGTGTGGGTCAAACCCTATTTTTTTGGAGACAATTTATTTAATTAATTAAGCAAGAATTTTTGAACCGAAATTTAATTTTCGATATCCATTGGATCGCATTGGTTCGGATTTTTTCTTCCATCCAGTCCGAAAATTGAGTTGTGTCTGTTTATACAGAACAATTACACAAGTGGTGTCTACTGATTTTGGGTTGTGTCCTTTAGTATGGTGGTTGTCCGAAAAGTCACCAAAGTGTCTATAAATACCCAAGATTTTTACCATTCTGCATTCATTCATTCATCAGTCCAATTTCGGCATTCAAGCAGACATTATTGCATTGCATTTTGGAGAGTACACAACACAATTTCTGGTTCGCTGCATGGGTAGATTAGAGTTCTACTTCTACTCGTGTAAAGAACATTGTATCCTGAGAGACAAACGTTTTATATTCCATAAGCACCGTGTGTGGAGGCGAAGTCTTTCTTAAGGACAGAGTGTCAAACACTAGTCTTGATCTACTTCAAATTTTATTCTGCAATCAGGTTAGCATTTATATTGATTTGATAAACAATTAGGTGTAATTGTTTAAGTAAGACTACTGTAACTGTTTTGGTAAGAATACTATAACTGTTTGATTAATTCTTCTGTAACTGTTTCTATATTCTGTGTAACTATTTCTCTCTATCTTGTTACTGTTTCGTTATACATTACATGTTTCAAATCAGAAATTTCAATAAGTGATTCTATTATATTTGAAATACTAAAAATAACAGTGTGTAGTAGTGGTGAGACTATATTAGAATAAATTCAAGCCCCAGAGATGAAGTTGAAGAAAAAAAAAGGTTAGGAATGAAAATGTAAACACTTATTGCAAGAGAGCAAACAATCAGATGCAGAAATTTGAGGGCCCGCCATATATCTATGGTATGGCTTGGCAAACTAGACAAAGCTATGGTATTGATTTGAGTCTAGTCCCAAGAATGAACAAGTTCAAAAACCTTTCTATTCCCTCAAGCATGGCTTTAATGAGATGATTATCATTACAAACACAATGAAACGACATAAAATATATAACTACAACACCTAGGGGAGATGGGGGCAAATTTTTTTGGAATTGCCTCTTTTTCTCACTCGCTTCAAAATTTGTTTTTCCCAGTTCTCAATTTAAGGGGAAATGTTTTTGTGTCAATATTGAAATCTCATACTATAGCATTGAATAAACAAAAATCATACCATTTCCATAAAACCATGCATGGACTTTTATCGAAACAATGATACTCTCTGATTTTTGTCATTCTTGGGGTTTTGAACAATGTAAACATTAGAAATACTAAAAGAATAAAAATGAGGTAGGAATTAAGGGGTACTAGAAAAATAAATGGTAAACAGTTGAAAATTTGTATGCATGCACTTATGTTTGTTCATACAAAATGAAAGATATAAATTATTCCTTTAGCAATAACAGTACAATTATTTTTCGAAACAATAACAGTACAAATCAACAAGAACAATAACAGTACAAATCAACAAGAACAATAACATCTTATCACCTGCAAAAAGAGGTGCAGGTGACTACAATCTAATGAAGAAACTTTTCTCGACTTGGATTTTGAGTTTCTCAATTTTGGACAGCCAATAGAAATTGTAATTTTTATTGGTAGTCCTTTCCTTCGGGAAAAGGATGGCCAATTCTCTCTATCAACCATGGGGAGAGAGGTGGAATGCTTTGCTCATCTCTGAAAAAATTGTCAGGATCAATCAAGGTCTTCACATACACCAATCGATTGAAGTTATTCTGAAAATATTTAGCACCCCAAATGTTTGCTTGTGCATAACTTGTGTTCCCTTCATTATTGACTCCTATATCAAGATCCCTATAATTGATATATGCTTGTCTCGGATTCTTGGAAACATAGGGAGCCATATATTCATAAATCATTCGAGTCCAATTGATATGTCTTTCTGAAACCTCTATCCCTTGTTCTTCCCAACCCACCTGATATTCAATTTTGTAAATGTTCCCAGCTCTATGGGGGAAAGGTGTTTCAGAGTCTGCAATCTCACTCATTTTTCCACCATAAGGAGTCAACACAAGCACAATATCTCCATCCTTTACTTCAGAGAACCTTTCCCATATTCCTTCGAATGCGCTTTCTGGAATGGGTTCCTTCACATAGTCTGACTTTATTTTGTAATTGCTTCGATATGGATAAGCTCTGTTTAGCAAATCATCCAATGAATTTAGTTTAACACCATAGAAAAAGAGAACAGAGTCTATCCAGCTCACTTCAGAACAATCTTCCCGCACCAAACCCAATTCTGGAAATTCTTCCTCCATCAAGGAAAGTAATTTATCAACTTCACCGAGGAACAATGAAAAGAATGAAACTTCTATTGTTTTCTTTCCATCTTCACTAGAATTCACATTCCTTGCCACTACTCTGATGAAAAGATTTTCATCAATCTTGTCTGCAATGTATTGCCATCGATGGACAAGCTTGGTTGCATTTTGTTCCAACGTTCTACTTACTGTGAAAATAGTAACAGTTTTTGGAACAGTAACTAAACTTAGTTTCCATTCCAAGATAACACCAAAACTCGCGCCTCCACCTCCTCTAATGGCCCAAAAGAGGTCCTCTCCCATTGATTCTCTATCAAGAATTCTACCATTGACATCAACCAACCGAGCGTCAATTACATGATCAACAGCAATACCAAATTTACGTAACAGAATACCGTATCCTCCCCCACTTATATGTCCACCAGCACCAACGGAAGGGCAAATACCTCCCGGAAAGGCAAGTGTGCTACTCTTATTCACGATACTATAGTAAAGTTCACCAAGAGTCGCACCAGCTTGAATCAACGCCGTGTTGTCGTCAGTATTAACAGTAACCGATCGCATATTTTTCATATCAATGATAATGAATGGTACGGGAGAAACATAAGAAAGACCCTCATAGTCATGTCCTCCGCTTCGAACTCTTATCTGTATGCCATATTTTCGAGAACAATAAATAGCTCTTTGAATATGAGACTCATTCAATGGGGTCATTATGGCCAAAGGTCGTGGGGTGCTGGGGGAAGTAAATCTTAGGTTTTGAATGGAGAAATCCAAGACAGACAAATATGAAGAGTTGCTTGGAGTGTAAATTACCTGGGAGATTGAGATGGATTTTTTAGAGGGATGGGAAAGGCATTGAAAGAAAGCTTTATTGGAATGAGCTGAAGCTGCCCATAACAATGAGAAGAGAAAAACAAGACAAAGTGAATGCACAGAAGCTCTTGGGGATGTCATCTTCTTAAGTTCTTGTTGCTAGTTTTGTGGGGAAAAACCTTAGGCAATGTCAGCTATTTATAGTACTTTAAATTTACATTTTTTCTATTTTTTTTCAAAGGAGACATGGTTGAATATTGAGTTAGTCAATAATAAAAAGGTATAACACGTAGCTGGAATTTTCTGGGGTGCTCTTTTTTGAGTTGGGTGAAAGATAATATTTTGAATTGAAACTTTCAACACGTTTACACACACCACTAACTAACTCAGCTTCATAAACTAGTAATCACTGCCTCAAGTTGAAATTTAAAAGTTGTATAGAGCCACCCTGAGATAGTCTTCGTTGATACTTTTCGACATATATCAATTGTGATGATTACCAGTTGAGATATTCTAACTTTTAGGGCTGCTGGTGAACGCAACACAATGCATTCGGAAAATGAGTGTTAGGCCACAAAGAGGATAAATATCATTAGCGGCACATCTAAAATTCACTCCTTGTCATTCGTTTTCTTAATTTAATATTTTATACAAAATAATTCATAATGTTATTTTTTTTTTATTTTTTGCTTTGTTAATTTTTTTCACTTTGTTAATTTAAAATTTTGCCATGTAAATTACGTTTTAAAAAGATAGGACATTGGTAGGAAAAATTAATATGGGAATTATTTTGTAAAAAGTGTTTCCTTGTTGCTGTCTCCCAAGCTTAGCTGATACTCATAGTTTGCAGGTAATTTTAAGTATCCAAGATTGATTGTGGCAAAGTATCCAAAATAGGTGTCTTGGAGAGGTTACTTGTAAACAATAAAAAAACTTGTAATTTTTACAAATTACTTTCCTTGATATGTAGTATAGATGTGATCAATCAATTTGTCTCATGTTAGGTAGGGACAATTTTATGGAAATAAAAAAAAATAGGTATTGTATCGTCATTTATCATTTTTGTGGGTGTAAAAACACCCACAAAAGTGATAACATACCAACAAAAGTATTAAATCATTTACAAAAGTTATAAATTACTTTGTTGTAAAACAATTACTTAATTAAAAATTGACTTAAAAATTTAATTTGATGATATGATTGTAGTATTTAATTTTGAGTCCTAATATTTATTGAGACTCACTAATTATTCAATAATAATAATTAATTAAGTTTAATTTTTAAATCAAAAATTTTAAAACTATTTGACATTTTTTATAAAATTAGTAGTTAGGGTCCCGAAATTTTATTTTGGTTACATTTATAAACTCCGGTAGGTAAAACACCATCACTATATACTAGGCATTCTAAAGTATCTAATCTGCGTCCATAGTGCAGCCTCCAGTAAAGTAATGTGACACAATCTGTCGGTATTCATGACAATACGTACAACATACACCTGTTTTGAATGGATTTGTGGGTTGGTTGAACACGCAATCTTCGTAGGGAGAAGACTAGAGCAAGGAAGAAAAAAAAAATTCATACCGCAAGGTCAAATTTTAAAAGTTTTATTCATTATAATAAAAAAAAAATTATTTATTTATAATAAAAAAATTATTATATTTTAGTCATCTTATGATTTGTAAGGTTCGTGTTAAAACATTTTTATGTTAATTGATGTGCAAAATATTTTAGTGGGAAACATTATCAATCAGAGAGCAACAATGAATTAGATTATTAACTAATTAAGTCAATAAATTAAGTTTTTAAGTATTGTTGTTGTTCATCATATATACAAATTAACAGCATTGAGAGAGAGAGAGGGAGTGAACTTTACAATGATTTTTTAAAATATAAAATGATGGAAAGTATGAGTGGTATAATTTTATATCTTTCCATGAAAAAATTCATCGTTTCTTCATTTATGTTTAGTAGGAAATATGAAAAGTAAAAATGATTAATTCATTTGTTATAATAAAAAATATAAATGTATATTTTACCATAATTTATGTATGAAATTGATATGCAAATCTATAATATAAAACATGGTAGACTTTAATAAGGTCATCTGACGGTGTTAAATAGACTCATTCAATGACCACTAATATCCCTCTCAAAACCATTCACATTGAATTCTTCACTTCCCTCAAAATTCAGCACTTCTCACTTACCATATATTTAGGCATGAGTTACACCTAGTGGTTTATAATAGATAATAAGACATATACATATATTAAGGAAAACAAGGATAAATTGTACCGTCCAAAAATCCATCCTGAAGTCATTACTATCTATAAACCATCCAGTCATTAGAACAACTAAAGATAATCATTAAGTAATAAACCGTTCATCCAATTGACAAAGAATAAATACTAAAGGCAATAAAACATTGTATTTCTCCAACTTACAATTCAAAACCAAAGAATATCTAGCAGCGGAATAATTAAAATAGCTAAAACATTGTTTCATAAAAATCTCTCAAATAAAATAATCTAAAATAAGATGAAGCATCTCTAAGCCTCCACTTCAGGATCCTCATACTGACCCTCTCCATTCTCGAGGTCGATCTGCTCATCTAATTTGACATCTTCCTCTCTGTCAAAAATTGTAAATGTGTAGTAGGGGGTGAGCAAAAGTCCGTAAGAAATCCCTCTCAAATCCCAACAAGGTTAAGATAAGTCTCTTTTGAAAAATATCATATATAAATTTTTGAGAGTAAAACTATGACAATTGTAATGATCTTAATTGTACGGAATATGGTAAATCAATGAAAGGAATAAACATGTCTGAATTAAAGTAATCAATTAATAACTTCGTAGCATCATCTCATATTCTCATGTATGTTGGTTCATTCTAATTTTCATGTATGTTGGTTTATCCACATTGTCATGTATGTTGGTTGCTTCTCAGAAATCTACAAAACGATTCTACCTCATTAACCCACCACAAACCAAACAATCTCAATCATTCCCCGTATGGGCAAATCACAAACCACTTTAGGAAAGGTGTATACCATCTCCCACGACATTGATGAATCCTTCCCAGGAAAAGTATACCATCCATCAGTTTCGAACTTATGTGAATAATAGTTGTTGCTATTACAAACAAAAATTCACTACGACTGTTAGACAACCATTTCACCCCCACTGGGATAGACTAACCTCTGACACTCTACGGTAGCTATCGAAGGCAATTCAAGCCCGTCACACCCAAATCATACAAGAGATGAAACCACAATTTTTTCAACAACCACAATCTTAATCAATCACAACTTTCATTGACAATTCAAGTATCACAATTGCACAATTCTCAATATACTACCGTAATAAATGAATTAAAATATGGAATAGATCATATTAAGAAAATCTTTAAATTTCAATATCAAAATTCTATGATTTTTTCAAAAATTATAATTTATTGGAACAAGAACAAGTATTAGATAAAAAAACATGATTTAATCAAGAATAGGAATTTAGAAATCAAGAATCCATGTATTTTTCATAACCAAATATGTGTTTAGCAATACTAGGATTTTGGAAATTCAAGAACAAATATTCTTTGAACCCTAACATGTATTTTGTTCAACACTATTTTTCAATGATAAAGAAACCAAGAACTCATAAATATTTATCATATAACTATCAAGAAGATTGAAAATATACATAGATAATATACTAAGTCTCAATGAAAGAATTCAAGAAGAATCTCCTACCTTTAATCCCTAGCGTGTTTGAATAACTATTTCTTGAACGTTGATGATGATGAAATTTTAGTGAATAGATCTGCAAGATTGTCACTAAATCGTATCTGCTTTACTTCAATTTTCATGACTTTGCTAGAGTTCGTTAGTGTAGAAGAACTTTGGCAAAATATGCTTGGTTCTATGACCTTTGAGAAACCTTCCTTTAATTTGTGCAAAGCAAACAACATTACCTTCATATAAGGTTGTTGGTGAATTTGTAATCAAAGAAGCCCGCAAGTATCTCAGATGTGATGGACTATAGAGCTTAGCCACACACATTTACTGGTCGCTTCATGGAGTGTAAGTATCTCATAATGATTAAAAGATTTAGAAATTGAAGTCTGCTAAGTAGATTGTCGTGAGATCGTTGTGTCACCATATGTGCAAACATACCTACTTTGTGAACAAGCCTTGTGAGGATCTAATAGGTATCTAAAATCAACATATGTGGCTAACTGTGGATCATTGACTGATTGTTTTGAGTATAACAATTGCAAATCTATAGTTCCATGAAAATAGCATAGGACATGTTTTATGCTATTCTAATGTGGTTGAGTTGGTACAAAACTAAATATTGCCAACAATTTGACTGCAAATATTATATCAGGCCTAGTACATTGTGCTAAGCATAACAAAGCATCAATTGCACTTAGGTATGAAACTTTAGGACCAAGAAATATTTCATTTTCATCCTTAGGACGAAAAGAGTTTTGATTGACATCAAGAGATTGAACAACTATTGGAGTACATAACGAAATGTTTTATCCATTCTAAACCACTTCAGAACCTTTTCAGCATAAGTTGTTTAATGAATAAGAGTTTTATTTAACATATGCTTGATCTATCGAACGAGATAGTACTTTTTTTCCAAGATCTTTCATCTAATTGTTTTTTCAAATATTTAGCAACTTTAATTAATTCTTCAAGAGTTCTAATCAGATTCATATCATCAAAATATTCTGCAAAGATGGCAAATCCAGATTCTAATTTCTTAATAAATACACAAGGGCATATAGGATTACTAATATGTCATTCCTTTACCAAGTACTCGCTGAGACGGTTAGACCACATTCTTTCAGATTGTTCCAATCTATATAAAGATCATCTTAGCTTAGTTGAGTACATATTTTGTGATTTTGATTTATTTGTTTCAGACATGTGCAATCCTTCAAAGAATTTCATATAAATATCAGTATTTAACTTTCAATACAAATATGCAGTAATAACGTCCATAAGATAAATGTTGACTCTTTCTGAGACTGCTAGACTAATAAGATACCGAAATGTAATTTCATCAATTACTAGTGAGTGTGTTTTTTCTTCATAATCAAGCTTTGGTCTCTGTAGGAACCCTTGCACCACTAGATGTACTCTATATCGCATACTTACTTTTTATTTTCATATAAATACCCACTTATATCCAATAAATTTTACATCTTAAAGTGTTGAACTACAGGTCCAATTTAACAATTTTTGATATTTTAGAACTGCATGTCAACATTTACATCGTCAATTATATTGGACTGCGGGTTCAATATTTTGTATTTTGTTAATAGGCTCCAAGTGAATTGTTTTTTCCACTCTCACCAATCGTTTCTATGTCGACAATCATATACTATGCATGGTTCAAGGTCATCCTATTTTAGATTTTAGTAGCTACTATATCATTACCAATGGGTCTTTGGTCCAATGGTACTCCTTACTTTGTTTAGTAGCTACTATATCATTCACTATAGCAAAAATCATTTTTTGCGACGTTTTTTTTGCGACGAATTTTAATTTGTTGCAAAAAAGTATACTATCCGCGTCATTATAATATTTTTGTCGCCAAAAGTATTTTTTGGGAACTTTTTTGCGACGTTTTCTAAAATCATCACGAAAAGGTGATTCGATTCAAATTGTTTTTGGCGCGAGAAATGGCGGAAAATTAAGATTTTTTACGACAAAAAAGTATTGACTTAAAATGTTTTTTGCGACGTTTTTCAAAAACGTCGCGGAAGATAAATTTTCATTATTAAAGTTAAATGAAATAATAATGTCAATTGGCGACGCTTTTTTTAATTCGTCGCAGAATGTAAATTTATTAATTTTAAATTAGACTTAAAATGGTTTTTTGCGACGCGGAAGATAAATTTTCATTATTAAAGTTAAATGAAATAATAATGTCAATTTGCGAAGTTTTTTGAAATTTGTCGCAGAATGTAAATTTATTAATTTTAAATTAAACTTAAAATGTTTTTATTGGCGCGATGAATGGCGGGAATGGCGGGAATTGATGATTAGAAATTTTAAATTAGACCTTAAAAGTTTTTAACGACATTTCAAAAAACGTCGCAGAATATAAATTTTTCCTATCTGACTGTCTATTTCCCATAACAAGTTTGTCGCTCAATAAGTGTAGCTAGCCCAGATAAATGCCTCACGCCAGTCTCCGCCTCTCTCTGCCTCTCTCTGGCTCTTCATGGATTATCCACAAAACCCCATTGATCCCTGCCTCTCTCTGCCTCAAAACTCCATCGAAGCTTTAGATTTGCTCAAAGCTTCAGGTATTCTGCCTCTCTTTGCCAGACTCAGACCATCTAAGCTTCAGACCATCGTTTGCTCCTTCAGACCATCGTTTGCTGCTTCAGGTATTCTCATTTCACCTAAACCCCTCCCCTTAACTGAGTTTCTTATCGATATGCGAAGGTAAAACCCTAAAGCTTCAAATTTGTTTCTTTATGGTTTCAATTGTGTCATAGTTCTTGTTTTTTGATTGATTGAATCTCTGTTTGTAGATTTATATAAATTTTTGTTCTTGTTTTTCCAAATATTTTTTGGTGAGTTGTTTTTGTTAATTAGATGTGTTCTTATATTGAAATCAGTTGGTGGATATTGAAAATTTTTTCCTTTGAGCCTACTTTTTGGTAACAATGGTTGATTCTAACACTGATTCTCAAATCTCTCAAGATTTGATCACTCCTCTCAATACCCATTTCGCCTCTCACTCCAAATCCTCCGCCATGGAACCACCACACCCACCACCACCAAAATCCTACTGGCGATTCAGCAAACAAGACTTTTTCCCAGCACCCTTCTTCCAAAACCTCTCCACAACGATGCTGGCCCAACTATAGTTCTTTGTTATGCCACTTCAGGCCTCTCTGCGTTGCTATCAGTATTCTGTTACACTGAATTTGCTGTGGAAATACCTGTGGCAGGTGGGTCTTTCTCATTTCTTCGAATCGAGTTGAGTGATTTTCTTGCTTTTATAGCTACGGGTAATATTTTACTAGAGACCGTTGTTGGTGCTGCTGGGTTAGGGCATTCATGGTCTTCTTATTTTGCTAGTATGATAAAATCTGATGCGGATTTCCTTAGAATTCGAGTGAACTCCTTTGCTGAAGGGTTTAATTTATTGGACCCAATTGCGGTTGTGGTTTTAGCGATTGATAACACTATAGCTATGAGTGGGACACACAGGACATCTTGCTTGAATTGGGTTGCATCTATTTTCAGTGCTGGGGTCATAGTTTTCATTATAATTGTTGGATTTATGATTGGTTGCTTAGCTTGAACTAAGTATGTGAAAAGGAATTAGTTGATTCGGCTGTTAGTCTTCTGGATGTTTCTAAATTTTTGGACAGCTATGGGCATTGGGTTAAATTGTTTTGTTCCTGTTGGTATGATATTGAATTGGGTTTTATTGAATTGCATTGGGTTTAATTGAATTGCCTTTGCATTGGGGGCTGAACTATGGAAAGTTTGATAACTGATATTGAGGAGATCCAAATCCTTATCTTTATAACCTTTATGGCCTACTAAAACACATTCCTTTATGTGAAGACTCCAAACCATTAAAGACTCCAAACCATTCAAGTACCCCAAAACATTACATCAGGAGAATAGCTAGTTAATCTAAGTATTAAAGAGAATCAACAAAAGGTTAAAAAAAAATAACTACACATAATTGTAAGGGCATTCAAGGTTATTTCCAAGAAAAACAATGACTCATTAAGTGAAGATTCGACTCTATTAAGTAGTTTTTCAAGCCTGCTCTATTAGTTTCCCCACAAAACATGCAACTTGCATACCATAGGCAGTAGAATGCATTTAGATTACATGCAACCTGAGTCTTAGTATCTTTTTACTATCGTTTTATGTTCAACACTTAAGAAGTATAAAAACTAAAACTTGGAGCTAAGGGGGCCAATCGGCTTGTTTCAACTCCGTTTGCCGTCAAAGCGAACGGGGAACAACTAAAAATTTCAGAACTTAAGATTCAGAAAACCTGTATGTTTTTTAAAAATTTGACTGATAATTTATTAATGTATTTCTTTCCTTTTTTGTACCAGATGAATTGAACTTGTGACAACAATCTTGTTCTACCATTTTTGAAAGTTATCAAGGCTATCACATATTGACTTGCATGCGTGGCAAGGCAGTTGACTAACAGTTTTACTTTGTGGTAGTGTTTCTCATTCACTGCATTTTCTTATTTGAGTTTCATGTTGATGTAAGAAATGCTGCATAAGAAAACTTCTACAACATACTTAGCAAGTGTAAATCCTGAGAAATGAAGATTATTGGTTCACTTTCTACTTCTCTGAAAAAAAAATCAACCTTTTACTGAATTGTTGTTCAAAGTTAAATGAGCAGGCTCCTGACCGTGAAACCCTATTTCAGAATCTACTAGACCATGTAAATGCTAATGGAGAGCAGATGCCTATAGCTTCCTCAAGCATGATTTGTTCCCATAGTGTATCCGATGACCTGCATGGTGTTCAACTTGATCCTGTAGCAGCTGATATTCTTAGGAAAGAGCTAGAGCATGAAACTTTTGTACGACTCAAAATTTCCCCAACTAGTATTCTCCATCTTCTTGCCTTGGTGTATGTCATTGTTACCTGAACTCGCATTTTCCAGTTATATTACCTTGCTTATGTTAGAAAATTTTGTGTTGGTGGGTTATTGCTACAAAGTATGCAAAGTAATTATCTAAGGATTGCATCTTATCAAAAATGTTCAATCTGCATTCTGCAGGTGGACTAGACCGTGATGAAATATCCATAGACATTACTGATTGCATTCTTAATGGGTCAGGCAATTCATTTTATAGCCTCCAATAATGATTGTGGAGTTAGAGACTTTGATATGGAAAAATTTCAACTCTGTAAGCATTCTCGTTATCCATGGCAAGTTAATGTAAGTCCTCCTCTGTTTCTCACTCAGTTTGTTAGTCTGTTAAACTGCGTAGCATTTTTGCTGATCATTTGGCTGCTTAAGTTACAATATGAGAAGATTATATGATATTCACTTTATTTTTAATTGTTATTTTTTTGTTATTACTTATTAGTGATTTTACTTATGTTCACATTTGCATCTGATTTCAAGAAAACTTCGCCTATTCCTGAGTCTTTGTTCTTCGTGTTGATGAGCTCACCAGGAATGTGAATGAAATACATTTAAGAGAAATATTCAGTACGTTCTTCTTATTCTTATCTTTGGGTGCACACTATTTTTTCTAGTAGTATTCTTCTATATTTAACCGAAAATCATGGATATTACTTTGTGGAAAGTTGCATTTCCAGATCAAGCATGTGTATCAGGATGCCAATAGCATTGCAGAATTTCTAGCTTCTTATGTAGTCCTTTATGGTAGAAACTCTGATTTTTCTGAAAATGGGAAGCTGCCCACTGCTGGAAGAGTACTTCTTCAGCAGGACCAAGGCATGATGCCTTTTACAAGATTGAAGAAGATGAGTGTATGTGATAACAGACATGGGGTTGGATGATATTGTGATTAATGTGGATGTGCAGGTGCTGCTTGGGGTTCTGGGCAGTGAGCTATTTTATTGTCTGAGTTCAGTTGGAAGGAGGAGTTTTGTGTAATGTCAGGGCTTTTCTGTTATGTTTGGTGAGGTGTGCCTCTGGTGTCACTTGTTGTGCTTCTCTGTCCTTTTGGTTATGCTTATTGGCTTGAGGTTGGTTGTTGGTGCCTTTCCTAGCTGGGTGCTTCTGTGCTGTCAGTCTGCTGCTATGTGGTTGTGTGCTATGGTGCAGGTGCTTTGCTGTGGTTTGGGGGTCATGCTGTGAGGGGTTTGTGCTAGGATTGCCTTGTCTATTCCTCTTTTCTGGTCATCCCCTCTTTTGCTTGTGTGCACTGTCAAGGGATTGGGAGGTGTTATCGATGTTGTGGAAGTGCATGTGCTGCTTGGTGTTCTGGGCAGTTTTAAACGGCTTCCTTGGTTCAGTATCAGTTTGGATGCAGTGTGTGATGTGCTTCTGGGCTGCTGGTTCTAGGGCAAGGTATTTCCAGCTGGTTGGTGAAAGTTCCTACTTGGTTCTGACTTCAAAGGTTTTTTCATGTTGAAGGGTTAAAGCCAACCCTTGTTGGCCTTCCTCTTCTTCATTTGGTTTTCCTATTATTGGAGGTGCTGGCTTGGTGTTGCATTGTTCTGTTTTGACTGGAATGGTGTTGTGTTATGCTGCAAGGCTTCTTTTTCTCCTTTGTGCTGTGTTGTGCACTGTTCACGTGAACAGTCTGCCTGTTGCTGCTGATGCCTTCTGTTTTGCTATTTTTTGGATTTTGTCTAGTATGGAGCTGATCTTTTGCTGGTTTACCAGTTCATTTCAGCTGGATTCACAGCTAGAATTCAGGTGCTCTCTTCTGGCTCTCCCTTTTCTTCTTTGCCACTTTTCTGGCTTACTTTGCTAGGCTGATGCTGATGGATTTTCAACGACTCTCCTCAGCTGCTGGCTCTTAGCTGCTACTTCCCTGCTGGACTTCAGCTGGATTTCAGCTTTATCTCATGGTTTTTGGTGCTTTCAGCTGGTCCTGCTTGCTGTCATTGTTGGACAGTCACTGCAATCTTCATTTATGGTGCCCGAATCAGCCCAACAAATGAATTTGAACTTTTACGTTATCGTTTTGGTGAGTGAAGCACATTCTCTTTGCAATATTGATTGACATATGGAATTAAGGAGCATTCCTTTTACTCTCTAGTCATTTAGTTCAGACATAAGCTTCATGGTGAGGTAATAGAGTTAATTTTCCTTTTACTATAGGAGTCTCACTTACTGCAACGTGGTTTTGGAGATATTTTCTGCATGTTTGTTCTGATAGATAAAAGGAGTTGAAGAATATTAGTATTTATACTCAATTCCTTGAGCATTGATATACGAGTTATAAGATTTCTCGCTTGCCTATAAGATAAAAGGAGTTGAAGTATATTAGTTATTTATGCTCTTACCTTGAGCATTGATATATGAGTTATTTATGCTCAAATCCTTCTTAACATTTCTCTCTTGCCCTATTGATAGGGATCTTCTGATCAATGCAATTATTGAACTTTAGAGGTATTTGTAACACCCCCCCACTACCCAGCAAGATATTGTCCTCTTTGGCACAGGGTCACGGAACACCGTTCTCCTCCCCTGCCCTCAAGGGTTTGTTCCTCCCAGGGGTTCCCTGGGAAAAGGCCTCTTGCAAGGTAAGGGCTGAAGGCTTACTTATAAGCCCAGCAACTCCCCCCTCCGTAACCGATGTGGGATACCAGGATCTCACAATCCACCCCCCTCAGGGCTGCACGTCCCCGTGCAGCTAGGTCACGGACTACCGTTCTCCTCCCTCCTACACGCTGACCCGTGCAGGGCCCCACACTCGGCACCGCCAAGGGGTCGGCTCTGATACCATTTGTAACACCCCCCCACTACCCAGCAAGATATTGTCCTCTTTGGCACAGGGTCACGGAACACCGTTCTCCTCCCCTGCCCTCAAGGGTTTGTTCCTCCCAAGGGTTCCCTGGGAAAAGGCCTATTGCAAGGTAAGGGCTGAAGGCTTACTTATAAGCCCAGCTCAGGGGGGAGTTGCTGGGCTTATAAGTAAGCCTTCAGCCCTTACCTTGCAAGAGGCCTTTTCCCAGGGAACCCCTGGGAGGAACAAACCCTTGAGGGCAGGGGAGGAGAACGGTGTTCCGTGACCCTGTGCCAAAGAGGACAATATCTTGCTGGGTAGTGGGGGGGTGTTACAAATGGTATCAGAGCCGACCCCTTGGCGGTGCCGAGTGTGGGGCCCTGCACGGGTCAGCGTGTAGGAGGGAGGAGAACGGTAGTCCGTGACCTAGCTGCACGGGGACGTGCAGCCCTGAGGGGGGTGGATTGTGAGATCCTGGTATCCCACATCGGTTACGGAGGGGGGAGTTGCTGGGCTTATAAGTAAGCCTTCAGCCCTTACCTTGCAAGAGGCCTTTTCCCAGGGAACCCCTGGGAGGAACAAACCCTTGAGGGCAGGGGAGGAGAACGGTGTTCCGTGACCCTGTGCCAAAGAGGACAATATCTTGCTGGGTAGTGGGGGGGGTGTTACAAATGGTATCAGAGCCGACCCCTTGGCGGTGCCGAGTGTGGGGCCCTGCACGGGTCAGCGTGTAGGAGGGAGGAGAATGGTAGTCCGTGACCTAGCTGCACGGGGACGTGCAGCCCTGAGGGGGGTGGATTGTGAGATCCTGGTATCCCACATCGGTTACGGAGGGGGGAGTTGCTGGGCTTATAAGTAAGCCTTCAGCCCTTACCTTGCAAGAGGCCTTTTCCCAGGGAACCCCTGGGAGGAACAAACCCTTGAGGGCAGGGGAGGAGAACGGTGTTCCGTGACCCTGTGCCAAAGAGGACAATATCTTGCTGGGTAGTGGGGGGGGTGTTACAAATGGTATCAGAGCCGACCCCTTGGCGGTGCCGAGTGTGGGGCCCTGCACGGGTCAGCGTGTAGGAGGGAGGAGAACGGTAGTCCGTGACCTAGCTGCACGGGGACGTGCAGCCCTGAGGGGGGTGGATTGTGAGATCCTGGTATCCCACATCGGTTACGGAGGGGGAGTTGCTGGGCTTATAAGTAAGCCTTCAGCCCTTACCTTGCAAGAGGCCTTTTCCCAGGGAACCCCTGGGAAGAACAAACCCTTGAGGGCAGGGGAGGAGAACGGTGTTCCGTGACCCTGTGCCAAAGAGGACAATATCTTGCTGGGTAGTGGGGGGGTGTTACAAATGGTATCAGAGCCGACCCCTTGGCGGTGCCGAGTGTGGGGCCCTGCACGGGTCAGCGTGTAGGAGGGAGGAGAACGGTAGTCCGTGACCTAGCTGCACGGGGACGTGCAGCCCTGAGGGGGTGGATTGTGAGATCCTGGTATCCCACATCGGTTACGGAGGGGGGAGTTGCTGGGCTTATAAGTAAGCCTTCAGCCCTTACCTTGCAAGAGGCCTTTTCCCAGGGAACCCCTGGGAGGAACAAACCCTTGAGGGCAGGGGAGGAGAACGGTGTTCCGTGACCCTGTGCCAAAAAGGACAATATCTTGCTGGGTAGTGGGGGGGTGTTACAAATGGTATCAGAGCCGACCCCTTGGCGGTGCCGAGTTTGGGGCCCTGCACGGGTCAGCGTGTAGGAGGGAGGAGAACGGTAGTCCGTGACCTAGCTGCACGGGGACGTGCAGCCCTGAGGGGGGTGGATAGTGAGATCCTGGTATCCCACATCGGTTACGGAGGGGGGAGTTGCTGGGCTTATAAGTAAGCCTTCAGCCCTTACCTTGCAAGAGGCCTTTTCCCAGGGAACCCCTGGGAGGAACAAACCCTTGAGGGCAGGGGAGGAGAACGGTGTTCCGTGACCCTGTGCCAAAGAGGACAATATCTTGCTGGGTAGTGGGGGGGTGTTACAAATGGTATCAGAGCCGACCCCTTGGCGGTGCCGAGTCTGGGGCCCTGCACGGGTCAGCGTGTAGGAGGGAGGAGAACGGTAGTCCGTGACCTAGCTGCACGGGGACGTGCAGCCCTGAGGGGGGTGGATTGTGAGATCCTGGTATCCCACATCGGTTACGGAGGGGGGAGTTGCTGGGCTTATAAGTAAGCCTTCAGCCCTTACCTTGCAAGAGGCCTTTTCCTAGGGAACCCCTGGGAGGAACAAACCCTTGAGGGCAGGGGAGGAGAACGGTGTTCCGTGACCCTGTGCCAAAGAGGACAATATCTTGCTGGGTAGTGGGGGGGGTGTTACAAATGGTATCAGAGCCGACCCCTTGGCGGTGCCGAGTGTGGGGCCCTGCACGGGTCAGCGTGTAGGAGGGAGGAGAACGGTAGTCCGTGACCTAGCTGCACGGGGACGTGCAGCCCTGAGGGGGGTGGATTGTGAGATCCTGGTATCCCACATCGGTTACGGAGGGGGGAGTTGCTGGGCTTATAAGTAAGCCTTCAGCCCTTACCTTGCAAGAGGCCTTTTCCCAGGGAACCCCTGGGAGGAACAAACCCTTGAGGGCAGGGGAGGAGAACGGTGTTCCGTGACCCTGTGCCAAAGAGGACAATATCTTGCTGGGTAGTGGGGGGGTGTTACAAATGGTATCAGAGCCGACCCCTTGGCGGTGCCGAGTGTGGGGCCCTGCACGGGTCAGCGTGTAGGAGGGAGGAGAACGGTAGTCCGTGACCTAGCTGCACGGGGACGTGCAGCCCTGAGGGGGGTGGATTGTGAGATCCTGGTATCCCACATCGGTTACGGAGGGGGGAGTTGCTGGGCTTATAAGTAAGCCTTCAGCCCTTACCTTGCAAGAGGCCTTTTCCCAGGGAACCCCTGGGAGGAACAAACCCTTGAGGGCAGGGGAGGAGAACGGTGTTCCGTGACCCTGTGCCAAAGAGGACAATATCTTGCTGGGTAGTGGGGGGGGTGTTACAAATGGTATCAGAGCCGACCCCTTGGCGGTGCCGAGTGTGGGGCCCTGCACGGGTCAGCGTGTAGGAGGGAGGAGAACGGTAGTTCGTGACCTAGCTGCACGGGGACGTGCAGCCCTGAGGGGGGTGGATTGTGAGATCCTGGTATCCCACATCGGTTACGGAGGGGGGAGTTGCTGAGCTTATAAGTAAGCCTTCAGCCCTTACCTTGCAAGAGCCCTTTTCCCAGGGAACCCCTGGGAGGAACAAACCCTTGAGGGCAGGGGAGGAGAACGGTATTCCGTGACCCTGTGCCAAAGAGGACAATATCTTGCTGGGTAGTGGGGGGGTGTTACAAATGGTATCAGAGCCGACCCCTTGGCGGTGCCGAGTGTGGGGCCCTGCACGGGTCAGCGTGTAGGAGGGAGGAGAACGGTAGTCCGTGACCTAGCTGCACGGGGACGTGCAGCCCTGAGGGGGGTGGATTGTGAGATCCTGGTATCCCACATCGGTTACGGAGGGGGGAGTTGCTGGGCTTATAAGTAAGCCTTCAGCCCTTACCTTGCAAGAGGCCTTTTCCCAGGGAACCCCTGGGAGGAACAAACCCTTGTGGGCAGGGGAGGAGAATGGTGTTCCGTGACCCTGTGCCAAAGAGGACAATATCTTGCTGGGTAGTGGGGGGGGGTGTTACAAATGGTATCAGAGCCGACCCCTTGGCGGTGCCGAGTGTGGGGCCCTGCACGGGTCAGCGTGTAGGAGGGAGGAGAACGGTAGTCCGTGACCTAGCTGCACGGGGACGTGCAGCCCTGAGGGGGGTGGATTGTGAGATCCTGGTATCCCACATCGGTTACGGAGGGGGGAGTTGCTGGGCTTATAAGTAAGCCTTCAGCCCTTACCTTGCAAGACGCCTTTTCCCAGGGAACCCCTGGGAGGAACAAACCCTTGAGGGCAGGGGAGGAGAACGGTGTTCCGTGACCCTGTGCCAAAGAGGACAATATCTTGCTGGGTAGTGGGGGGGTGTTACAAATGGTATCAGAGCCGACCCCTTGGCGGTGCCGAGTGTGGGGCCCTGCACGGGTCAGCGTGTAGGAGGGAGGAGAACGGTAGTCCGTGACCTAGCTGCACGGGGACGTGCAGCCCTGAGGGGGGTGGATTGTGAGATCCTGGTATCCCACATCGGTTACGGAGGGGGGAGTTGCTGGGCTTATAAGTAAGCCTTCAGCCCTAACCTTGCAAGAGGCCTTTTCCCAGGGAACCCCTGGGAGGAACAAACCCTTGAGGGCAGGGGAGGAGAACGGTGTTCCGTGACCCTGTGCCAAAAAGGACAATATCTTGCTGGGTAGTGGGGGGGGTGTTACAAATGGTATCAGAGCCGACCCCTTGGCGGTGCCGAGTGTGGGGCCCTGCACGGGTCAGCGTGTAGGAGGGAGGAGAACGGTAGTCCGTGACCTAGCTGCACGGGGACGTGCAGCCCTGAGGGGGGTGGATTGTGAGATCCTGGTATCCCACATCGGTTACGGAGGGGGGAGTTGCTGGGCTTATAAGTAAGCCTTCAGCCCTTACCTTGCAAGAGGCCTTTTCCCAGGGAACCCCTGGGAGGAACAAACCCTTGAGGGCAGGGGAGGAGAACGGTGTTCCGTGACCCTGTGCCAAAGAGGACAATATCTTGCTGGGTAGTGGGGGGGTGTTACAAATGGTATCAGAGCCGACCCCTTGGCGGTGCCGAGTGTGGGGCCCTGCACGGGTCAGCGTGTAGGAGGGAGGAGAACGGTAGTCCGTGACCTAGCTGCACGGGGACGTGCAGCCCTGAGGGGGGTGGATTGTGAGATCCTGGTATCCCACATCGGTTACGGAGGGGGGAGTTGCTGGGCTTATAAGTAAGCCTTCAGCCCTTACCTTGCAAGAGGCCTTTTCCTAGGGAACCCCTGGGAGGAACAAACCCTTGAGGGCAGGGGAGGAGAACGGTGTTCCGTGACCCTGTGCCAAAGAGGACAATATCTTGCTGGGTAGTGGGGGGGGTGTTACAAATGGTATCAGAGCCGACCCCTTGGCGGTGCCGAGTGTGGGGCCCTGCACGGGTCAGCGTGTAGGAGGGAGGAGAACGGTAGTCCGTGACCTAGCTGCACGGGGACGTGCAGCCCTGAGGGGGGTGGATTGTGAGATCCTGGTATCCCACATCGGTTACGGAGGGGGGAGTTGCTGGGCTTATAAGTAAGCCTTCAGCCCTTACCTTGCAAGAGGCCTTTTCCCAGGGAACCCCTGGGAGGAACAAACCCTTGAGGGCAGGGGAGGAGAACGGTGTTCCGTGACCCTGTGCCAAAGAGGACAATATCTTGCTGGGTAGTGGGGGGGGTGTTACAAATGGTATCAGAGCCGACCCCTTGGCGGTGCCGAGTGTGGGGCCCTGCACGGGTCAGCGTGTAGGAGGGAGGAGAACGGTAGTTCGTGACCTAGCTGCACGGGGACGTGCAGCCCTGAGGGGGGTGGATTGTGAGATCCTGGTATCCCACATCGGTTACGGAGGGGGGAGTTGCTGGGCTTATAAGTAAGCCTTCAGCCCTTACCTTGCAAGAGGCCTTTTCCCAGGGAACCCCTGGGAGGAACAAACCCTTGAGGGCAGGGGAGGAGAACGGTGTTCCGTGACCCTGTGCCAAAGAGGACAATATCTTGCTGGGTAGTGGGGGGGTGTTACAAATGGTATCAGAGCCGACCCTTGGCGGTGCCGAGTGTGGGGCCCTGCACGGGTCAGCGTGTAGGAGGGAGGAGAACGGTAGTCCGTGACCTAGCTGCACGGGGACGTGCAGCCCTGAGGGGGGTGGATTGTGAGATCCTGGTATCCCACATCGGTTACGGAGGGGGGAGTTGCTGGGCTTATAAGTAAGCCTTCAGCCCTTACCTTGCAAGAGGCCTTTTCCCAGGGAACCCCTGGGAGGAACAAACCCTTGAGGGCAGGGGAGGAGAACGGTGTTCCGTGACCCTGTGCCAAAGAGGACAATATCTTGCTGGGTAGTGGGGGGGTGTTACAAATGGTATCAGAGCCGACCCCTTGGCGGTGCCGAGTGTGGGGCCCTGCACGGGTCAGCGTGTAGGAGGGAGGAGAACGGTAGTCCGTGACCTAGCTGCACGGGGACGTGCAGCCCTGAGGGGGGTGGATTGTGAGATCCTGGTATCCCACATCGGTTACGGAGGGGGGAGTTGCTGGGCTTATAAGTAAGCCTTCAGCCCTTACCTTGCAAGAGGCCTTTTCCCAGGGAACCCCTGGGAGGAACAAACCCTTGAGGGCAGGGGAGGAGAATGGTGTTCCGTGACCCTGTGCCAAAGAGGACAATATCTTGCTGGGTAGTGGGGGGGGGTGTTACAAATGGTATCAGAGCCGACCCCTTGGCGGTGCCGAGTGTGGGGCCCTGCACGGGTCAGCGTGTAGGAGGGAGGAGAACGGTAGTCCGTGACCTAGCTGCACGGGGACGTGCAGCCCTGAGGGGGGTGGATTGTGAGATCCTGGTATCCCACATCGGTTACGGAGGGGGGAGTTGCTGGGCTTATAAGTAAGCCTTCAGCCCTTACCTTGCAAGAGGCCTTTTTCCCAGGGAACCCCTGGGAGGAACAAACCCTTGAGGGCAGGGGAGGAGAACGGTGTTCCGTGACCCTGTGCCAAAGAGGACAATATCTTGCTGGGTAGTGGGGGGTGTTACAAATGGTATCAGAGCCGACCCCTTGGCGGTGCCGAGTGTGGGGCCCTGCACGGGTCAGCGTGTAGGAGGGAGGAGAACGGTAGTCCGTGACCTAGCTGCACGGGGACGTGCAGCCCTGAGGGGGGTGGATTGTGAGATCCTGGTATCCCACATCGGTTACGGAGGGGGGAGTTGCTGGGCTTATAAGTAAGCCTTCAGCCCTTACCTTGCAAGAGGCCTTTTCCCAGGGAACCCCTGGGAGGAACAAACCCTTGAGGGCAGGGGAGGAGAACGGTGTTCCGTGACCCTGTGCCAAAGAGGACAATATCTTGCTGGGTAGTGGGGGGGTGTTACAGTATTAGTTCACAACAAGGACCAGATTAAAAAGCTCTTGAATTAGCCATGATAAACTGGAGTTCTCTACATTAATCTGTCATAAATAAAGAGGCTCCAAGCAATGTCACTGTTGATTTAAACTACTCATGGTACTGATCTGTTGAGCTTGGAGATGATATTTCAAGGCATGGAGCTGGACTGCTGAAGGTGTTCAAGTTTAAGAGACATTAAATGTAATTAGAGATGATTTAAATCCTCTTGAAGGATTAAAGCCATTTTTTTTATTTTTAGAATTTCATGTTCTTTGATTCTTGTAATTCATTTTTTTTTGAAATAAAAATTTTTTTTTTTAAAAAGTGTGAAATGTATTAATTGTATTAGTTTTTTATTGAACACAGGTATTAATGGTGTACAGGTGAAAAATTTTATTGGAATATTATTTTTATGAATTATTTTCTTTTAAAAAAAGAACATTTTTGCGATGAAATTAAAATCGTCGCGCATCATTGTTATTCAATTATTTTTTACGTAAAAAATATTAGCGACGATTTTTTTACGTCGCGAAAAATTAATCAAATTATTAGTTTTTACATTTTAATTTATGTAAAAAATTATTTGCGACGACTTTTACGTCGCAACAATTAATTAAATTATTATTTTTTACATTTTTTTTATCAAAAAAATTATTCGCGACGATTGTTTTACGTCGCTAAAAATTAATTAAATTATTATTTTTTATATTTTTTATTTATGAAAATCTTATGTGCGACGATTTTTTTACGTCGCGAAAAAATAATTAAATTATTATTTTTAATATTTTTTATTTATGTAAAATATCATTCGCGACGATTTTTTTACGTCGCGAAAAATTAATTAAATAATTATTTTTTATTTTCTTACGCTGCTGGAATAGATTTTAGTTACGTTTTTTTACTTTTAGCGACGTTTTCTTTCGTCGCAAATTATTTTTTTTTGCGATGAAAATAAATTTGCATCACAAAATACTTTCTGCGATGAGGCTATTGCGACGAACACGCGGCGAAAAGAAAACGTCGCAAAAATTAATTGGCGACTATTTTTTTAAAATTTGGTGACAAAAAAAATTGTTGCAAAAAATAATTTTTGTTGTAGTGATTGATGATCATTTTTGTGTGATCCCACACCTCACCTATGTATACATACTTGATATAAATTTCTTCATTTGTAAATATATGTATCTTTTCAGGAGTTTGTGTCTCTTCAGGGGTTATTATTTGAGATGATGTAGGTGTATTTTCATTTTCTACCATTGTGGACATCTTGTATTCCTGTCTTAGTAGGAAACTGATTTGAACTTTGTTCTCTTTAGGGATTTAGAAAGTTAGATGTCTTAGAATTCAAATTTGAGTAAAGGAGCAATTGGAAACCCTATTGTATTAGGAGACAAAATATTTTGGGTATATAAATAAATTGTATATAGACCACTAAGTTTCTCTTTGATTTTTGGCTCCAAATTTTGGGGGATTTTGGACCCCAATTTTGAGCATTCATGTTTGGTTATATTCTTTGGATTAGAGAATTTTGTGTAATCTTCTTTGTTGATATTATGAATCTTTGATATTGCGCTTCGCTCGAGGAACAGGCTTTTAAGCTAATCCACGTAAATTTGTGTTCTATACTTTTTTATTTCGTTTTGATACAAAAATTTGGTGATCAAAGTAATTTCAGTCTACTGCAAATCCAGATACGTGATGTTGCTATGACGAATCGTTTGACAAAAATTATTTATGAGATACTATGATCAAAGTTGATGAAAATTCAATATATTTGCTATTGTGGAGAAGGTAGCTGAAAAATTCACTTTTGGTTTGATGGCTTGGTAGACACACAATTCAGGGTGGAGATTTGTTATGAATGCTTATGATATTTGTATTCCCTCATGGGTTTTGTGGAGAAGGCAGCTAGTTTGTTCACTTTTGTTTTGATGGCTTAATGAAATACAAGTCAAGGTATAGATTTATAGTGGTTGTCTTGTATTCCAGTCCTAGTAGAAAACTAATTTAAACTTTGTTCTCTTTAGGAATTTAGAAAGGTAGATGTCATAGAATTTTACTAAAAGCAAAAAACCAAGTATTAGGAGACAAAGTATTTTGGGTCTATAAATAGATTATATATGGACCACTATGTATCTCTTGGGGTTTTGACCTCAAATTTTTGGGGGTTTTGAC
This sequence comes from Ilex paraguariensis, assembly GCA_963454935.2. NCBI lineage: Eukaryota > Viridiplantae > Streptophyta > Magnoliopsida > Aquifoliales > Aquifoliaceae > Ilex > Ilex paraguariensis. The sequence continues at coordinate 634,477 of CAUOFW020001702.1, forward strand.
CCCTAGTTTTGGGCACATGTATGGTTCTATTCTCTGAATTAGAGAATTTTGTGTAATTTTCCTTTGTTGATAGTGAAACTTTGTTGCTGCGCTTCGCTCATGAAATGGGCTGAGAAGTCAACTTATGTCACTTACTTTAAATTCAAACAATACTCAATTTATGTCACTTACTTTTTAGGATCCAACCCAATTGAAATCAAATTTACACCCTAGTTGTGTCACTTGAGATTCAAACTTGAATTAAATTGGATTTCAACTTGAATTTTTATCCATGTTATCTACCTCAAAATCAAATATCAATTCAAGTCGATTTTGATTCAAATTTCACCTCTTCTTGGATATCATCAAATTTCAAAATTTAACCATGAATGAAACTCGATTTGAAAAATTCGAATTAAGCTCCAATTGAGAATTTTAAAAATTATGATTTAACTTGAGTTGACTTCAACTTATCTTACACCACTATACTAGCTAGGTTGTGGCATGAGTATTGATATTTAAATTAAATAAATTTGTGGTTTTACTAGTTGTATGTATTAAGGGTGTTTCAGAATTTTGTTAACAAGCTTAATTAACGCTATAGTTTAGTCTAGAGATAACAAGAGCATTAGATTTTTTATTTTTGTAGGTTAGGAGGTGATGTGAGAAATGACATATCAATATGGTATAAAATAAGCCACTTGACAACACCAGTGTAGTGACATAATTAATTTAGTTACTAAAAATATGAAAATAGTGGCAACTTGACAATCATCACTAAAAGTATAAAGCTTTAGTAACAACACCAAGTTGTCACTAAAACTATGAACGTTCTAGTGATGACATCAAAGTCATCACTAAAGTCATTAGTGTTTTAGTGACGACATCAAAGTCATCACCAAATCCTAGAAACTTTCAGATGCGACTAATTTCGTTACTAAAAGTAATTGTTTATCATTTTGAGTGACAACAATAAAATTTATCACTATTTGTCCAATTTCTCACACTTTCAGTAACGAAGTTACAGTGACGAACAATTATTCATCACCAAAAGTTAATTTTTTGTGACAATAATGTTGTCGTCACTCATCCTCGATCATTAGTAACAAATTCACATGTTATCACTAAAAATGTATAATTAATGATGAAAATAACTTGGCCACTAAAAAATCTGTCACTAAAGCCCATAATTGTTGTAGTGAAGGAGGTAGCAGAAGTGAGGGAAGAGGAAAGCATAAAGTAGAGGAAGGTCACAAGATCCAGGGAGATCAAATGGTGGTGAAAGACCCATACAAGTGTTACCATTGTGGCATGCAAGGCCAAATGAAGAAAAACTGCCTCAAGTTGCTACGAGAGCAAGGTCAAGGTAGTAATCAGCCAAAGAAACAAGACAGAGAGACGCTAGTCACTCTATCAGGGGATGTAGCCATTTTTTCTATTAATGAGGAGACATGCCTTCATCTTTCTAGCCATGACACTGAGTGGGTGGTAAATACTGCAACTTCTTACCACACTACTTTTCACATTAATTTCTTCTCGACGTACAAAGCCGGGGACTTTGGTACGTTGAAGATAGGAAACACCAGTTCTTCTAAGATCGTGAGAATTGGTGATATTTAAATAAAAATATATGTTAGTTGTACATTGGTGTTGAAGGATGTTCAACATGTGTCCGACCTTCGGTGAAATTTACTTTCTAGGATAGCCCTTGACAGACAGGGTTATGATAACCAATTCGGTAATGGCCCATGAAAGCTTACAAAAGGTGTCATGGTTGTTGCCCAAGGACATATTTGTGGCACACCTTATAAGACCCATGTGAAGGTCTGTTCAGACAGGCTCAATGTAGTTGAAAATGAGAATTCACCAAATTTGTGGCACCAAAGACTTGGTGACATGGGGGAAAAAGGATTGTTTACCTTAGCAAAGAAGGGTCTCATCACAGTCGCCAAGGATGTTTCTCTTAATCCTTGCGAACATTGCTTATTTGGTAAACACCATTGAGTCTCATTTAGTTCCTCTATAAAGAGGAGATCAGAGTTGTTAAGCTTGGTACACTCTGATGTTTGCGATCCCCTGGAGATGGAATCATTAGGCAAAAATAGATATTTTTTGACCTTTATTGATGATATTTCACGGAAGGTGTGGGTGTACTTCCTAAAGACAAAGAACCAAGTACTCGACTGCTTCAAAAGATTCCATGCCATGGTAGAGTGGGAAACGGGAAAGAAACTGAAGTATCTCCAAACAGACAATAGAGGTGAATACACTTTTAGAGAGTTCAAAGAAAACTGTGGTAATTAAAGTATTAGACATGAGAAGACGGTTCCACATACCCCACAACATAATGGTGTAGCTAAGATAATGAATCGAACCATTATGGAAAGAGTTTGATGCATGATCAGTATGACAAAGCTGCCGAAGCCATTATGGGGTAAAGTTATTTGTGACGCTTGTTATTTGATAAACAAATCACCATTAGTACAATTAAATTTTGATATTTCGAAGAGGATGTGGTCTGGTAAGAATCCTTCATTTTCCCACTTAAGAATTTTTGGGTGCAAGGCATTTGCACAGGTATCCAAGGAGCAGAGGCAGAAGCTTGATGTCAAGAGCACTCTGTGCATCTTTATAGGCTACGAAGACGAAGAATTCAAATACATATTATGGAACCCAAAGAATAAAAAGATCATCAAGAGTAGGGAAGTGGTGTTCCATGAAAACTAGGTATATGAGGACTTTGAAAATCCTACAAAGTCTAATAGTTCTAGTTCCAGTGTGCAAGACATTATTCCAGACCCTACACCATTACAGTTCGCCGCAGATAGTGATGAAGTGAAGGATGAAGCTCCAGAAATAGAACAGCATGATGAAGAAGGTGTTGAGTAGGGGGAGCTGCAACCCCCTCCACCAGATGCTACAGAACCATCACATCAATCAGATGATGATATACCTCATATAGATGATGAGCCTCAATCACGAAGATCTAAAAAATGACGTATTTCGTTGAGTAGATATCCGGAGTCAGACTATATTCTGCTTACTAATGAGGGGGAGCCGAAGAGCTTCCAAGAAGCACAAGATCATACAGATAAAGGCAAATGGATGCAAGCCATGTAGGATGAGATGGATTCCTTGCAACAAAATCAAACCTATGAGCTGGTGAAGCTTCCAAAAAGCAAGAAAGCACTGAGGAATAAATGGGTGTTCAAGCTAAAGAAAGATGGTAGCAAAAAACTGGTGAAGTATAAGGCTCGATTGGTCGTTAAAGGATTCCAACAGAAAAAAGGAATCGACTTTGACAAGATTTTCTCACCAACTATTAAGATGTCCTCAATTCGATTCATTCTCGAATTAGTAGCCAATTTAAACTTAGAGCTTGAACAAATGGAAGTAAAAACAGCATTTCTTCATGGAGATCTAAATGAAGAAATCTATATGGAACAACCAAAAGGTTTTAAGGTTCCAGGAAAGAAAAATCTGGTCTACAAGTTGAGGAAGAGTCTGTACAGCCTCAAGCAAGCACCGAGACAATGGTATAAGAAGTTTGACTCATTTATGGTGGGTCAAGGCTACAAGAGGACTGCTGTAGATCAGAGTGTTTATGTTCAGAGATTCTCGGAAGACAATTTTGTTGCACTCCTACTTTATGTTGATGACATGTTGATCGTTGGAAAGGATACAACAAAGATTAGCCAGTTAAAAAAGGAATTGTCGAAGTCCTTTGACATGAAGGACTTAGGGCCAGCTCAACAGATACTAGGCATGCAAATTGCTCGTGATAGGAAGACCAACAAATTGTGGCTATCACAGGAGAAATACGTTGAATGGGTGATCCAAAGGTTCAACATGGACAACATTCCATTAGCTAATCATTTCAAGTTGAGCAAAGATTCTTGCCCCTCATTGAAGAAGGAGATAGAAGATATGAAAATGGTTCCCTACTCTTAAGTAGTTGAGAGTCTAATGTACGCAATAGTGTGTGCAAGGCCATATATTGCCCAAGCAATGGGCATGGTAAGCAGATTTCTTTCCAATTCAGGGAAAAGAACTTTGAGAGGCAGTCAAGTGAATTCTTAGATACCTTAAGGGTACATCAAAGTTATGCTTGTGTTACGTAGGAGGCAAGCCAATTTTGAAAGGTTATACAAATTCAGATATGGCAGGAGATCTTGATGGTAGAAAATCTATATTAGGTTTTCTCTACACTTTTGCAAGGGGATCTTTATTATGGCAGTCAAGGTTACAAAAGTGCATAGCTTTGTCTACAACAGAGGCAGAGTATATTGCTGCAGCAGAAGCTGGTAAAGAAATATTGTGGTTAAAGAGGTTTCTTCAAGAACTAGGTATTAAATAGAAAGAATACAAGGTACATTGTGATAGTCAGAGTGCTCTCGTACATTGTGATAGGCAGAGTGCTCTGGACTTGAGCAAGAACCCAATGTACCATTTCTGGACGAAGCATATTGATATTCACTATCATTGGATACGCGAGATAATGGAGCAACAATTGTTGAAACTAGTGAAGATCCACACAAAGGAGAATCCAACAGACATGTTGACAAAGGTGGTTACTCAAGAGAAGCTTGAGCTGTGTAGAGACATAGTCGGAATGAATGTCTAATTACATTCTCTTCTGAGGGTTCTAGAGGGGAAGAATTGAAGGATGCAAAAGCCTCATCCCAATTTTGTCGTGCAAAAAAGTTGTCACCAAAAAAAGCGTCGCCAAAAATTTGTTCACTAGTCAAAATTTTTGGGAGCCTTCTTTTTTTTGGCTAGAAAGTCCCTATAAATAGAGAGTTTAATGAAAGCTAAAATCATTCAAAAATAGTGAGGAAGAAAAAGAGAGAGATAGATCCCAGAGAAGTCTTGAGAGTTTTCTTGTAAAAAAATCTTGTTTTTATATCCTTAAATAAAGTATTCCTCTTTGTTTATATTGTGTTAAATGTGATTTTTTGGCCTTGGATCACCAACATATACAATATATTTATAATATTTAATATTTTTTTGTTGACAAATCATCTATCATATATTTAAATGAGACCCTTTATATACAAGTAATCCCTTACTAATAAACGGTGGATAGATAGAATGTTAAAATATCTTTAATCAATTTATTTAATGCCAAGGTGATGAAGTTTGCCAAACAAATCTAATATTTTTGAGTGACCCTGACATTCCCCCCCCGCCCCCAACAAACACACACAAAAGGCATCATGATAACGTAAAAATGCCACGTCACTCACATGATGTCATCAAAGTTAAAAATTCTTTCTACAATTATCTCATTAGAAATTTATATCGTATGCTCATTAGAAATTTATATTATCTCATTAGAAAGCTTATCCCATGATGTGCTTCATATGCTCAAAACAAAATGGGTGGTTCATGAGTAGGGCAGACACAACAATTTAAGATGGAAGGGAAAAAATTTACCAATAACGAAAAAAATAATAAAAGAGTAATATTAATTACTAATATTTGTTGGTCCAAAATACAACCTAAGAAGGGGTGAATTAAGTTTTTAAAACAAATGCCCATTTTAAAATTCAATTTCGTTATTTGTGGTTCATGAGGTTCGAATATATTTTCTCGACGAAGACTACGGTACCGAAATTGGCATCGTACTGAAATTTATAATTTTTTAAGGTATAATTTATAACTACAAAAAACATGATCGATCATTAAAGTCACAATTTGTAAAAATAAAATCATAATTTTTAGAGTTCAAGTTATACATTTTAAAGATCAAATTAGAACTAATTATGATTTCTTCATGATCAATCACAATATTTCATAATTGGTCGTGAATTATCTCGAATAGTTGTAACTTTATGTTCTGATCGAGCATGAATTATCTCAAACAATTATAATTTATTTTTAAAATGTATAATTTAATCATAAAAAATAATAACTCCTGATCTGATACCAAAATTTATTTTTTGGTATTATAGAATTGCCCTATTTTTTCAAACTAAAACGAGGTTTATTTGACTTATGGTTGTTAGACTTGCCGGGGAAAAAAAAAACTTAGGATTGTTAGAGTCAAGTACGAAATATATTAGTCACATAGGCTGTGGGTGGTTGACGAATACACTCTTCACATGGAACCCATCCTTTCATTTTCTGTGTGAAAGATAGAGAGAGAGAGCTGAGGGAAAGAGAGACGTTGGATGCGTAGTGGTTAACTTTGTGCCAATTGTTTTAGAATGTGTTTGAATTGATTTAAAAAAAATGTTTTTTGAATTTTTGATTTATCATAAATATTTTCATAAAAAAAAATAGTGTTTGGATTAACTTATTAAAAATATTTTTAAAAAAATAAAAATTATTTTACCACTTAAATGAGTCTAAAAATAAAAGTTAAAAAAAAAAGACTTTTACTTATCCAAAATCACTTCTGCCCAATTTTTTTTTTCTCCCAACCCGTCGTCTCTCTCTCTCTGTAGCTCATCTCATCTGGTCTGTCAACAGCTCTTCTTCCATTTGGATGACCATTGACGAGGATGATGCCGGAGAGTTAGGCGATCATTGGCGATATCTCGACGACTCCCTTCTCTCTCCATTCTTCTAGTTGTTGTAGATCTGACCCAATCCACTTTGAACAAGTATAAACTCTCCCTGTTTTCTTTCAACTTTTATTTCGTCTGATTTTTCTTGGATTTGTATATTATGTGAAACATATATGATAGATTGTCTCTATCTCTCTCTATTCATCTATGTTTATTCTTTTGAGAACCTAAATTTCTACTATATAAATTGTTATATTATTGTTAGGAATGGAGTGCTCATTCCTATAAACTTTTGATAAAATCCCTCTTAGAAAAATTATATTTGATTTGTTGAAATATAAACTGTTTGATTTGTTCGTCAGTGAAAGAGAATTGAGAGGATCTTGCAATGTTGAAAGTTAAAGCCTCAGTATATTTAGGCTCCTTATGGGAGTTAAGAGAAGACTTTTCAAGTTCGAATGGCTATTGCGCAGGATCTAAAAGGGTTTCCAGTTTGTAGAAAGAAGAAAATTTTGGTATATGATGAGTGGAGAGGTTTGATCTGTGCTGGTTGTTTTTTGTATGGTACTGATACAAATATGGGGGCCGAGTTTAGGGCCTTATTGGATGGACTAGAGATGGTGAGTAGGTATGGACTGAATGTTTATGAAATATGGATTGGGTCAGACTCCTTGGTGCTGGTGAAAACTGTGAAGGGATTGATGGGCTGTGCTTTGCACCTGCTGGGTATTGTTAAGAAATATAGGGTTATTTTGTTTATTAAGGGTAGAATAGTCTTTTACTTTATCTGTCTTATTTAGCTTATATACAGTTTCTTTGTATTTAGGTTAAATTAGTTCATTATATTTCTCAATTTAATTATGCAGTATCAATAAAACTCTAGCCTCCTCTTTTCTTATCTCTTGTATTTTTTTTAGATTGTTCAACATGGTATCAGAGCAAAGTTTCATGGGACAAGGCTTAATCTCAAACACAGTTTACGCGGATCCAACTAGTATTTGTTTCATTTTTGCAATCTGGTATTTGTTCCGTTTTTTTTTTTTGCAATTTGATTTTCTTTGTTTGTTGATTATGGCTACTGCAAGAGACGAATCGCTTCAGTCTGTGAGTGTGAGGTTGGATGGAAAGAATTATTCGTATTGGAGTTATGTGATGAGAAATTTTCTTAAGGGTAAAAAGCTATGGGGATATGTTAGTGGAATTTGTGTGAAACCTAAGAATACTGATACGGGTTATGCTGATTTGATAGATGTCTTGGAAGCAGACAATGCAAAAATTATTACTTGGATCAACAATTCTGTTGAGCATTCTATAGGTACGCAGTTAGCAAAGTATGAGACAGCAAAGGAGGTTTGGGATCATCTGCAAAAGTTATTCACTCAATCAAATTTTGCAAAGCAGTATCAATTGGAGCATGACATACGAGCTCTTCAATAGAAGAATATGAGTATTCAGGAGTTTTATTCTGTTATGACAAATCTTTGGGATCAATTGGCTCTTACAAAATCAACTAAATTAAAGGCATGTGGTGCCTATACTACTCGTAGAGAGCAACAACGGTTGGTACAGTTTTTAATGGCACTTCATAGTGATTTTGAAGGACTTAGAGGTTCAATTTTGCATCGTTCTCCACTTCCTTCTGTTGACTCAGTTGTCAGTGAGTTATTTGCTGAAGAGATATGTCTTAAGTCTTATTCTGACAAGGGAATTCTTTCTACTTTTGATCCTTCTGTGCCAGCAGTACCTTCTAAATCATTCTCTCATAATCAGAATAAGCCTTATACAAGGCCTGCCTTCGACGAGTGCAGTTTCTATAAGCAGAAAGGTCATTGGAAGGCTCAATGTCCTAAGTTAAGATAGTAGAATCAATCGCAGCAGCAATCTCAAGCTTGAAAGTATGGCAACCAATCACAATCTAATGCTCATAGACCACTTCAGGGTTACAAACCACCACAGTCTAATACTGTAGCAGTAGTTTCATCAGGTCCTTTCACCGATTCCAGTACCTTGGCTGAGCAATTTCAGAAGTTTCTCTCCTTACAACCACAAGCTATGTCTACTTCTTCTTCAGGAGGTCAGTTGCCTCATAGTTCTCCAGGTATGTCACATTCTGTATGGGTCTTGGATTCTGGTGCCTCACATCATATGTCTCCAGATTCTTCATCTTTTGCTTTTGTATTTCCTTCACCTTCTATTCCTGTTATGACTGCTGATGGTACTCATATGCCTTTAACAGGTGTTGGTTCTGTTGTCACACCTCACTTGTCTCTCCCTAATGTTTATCATATTCCAAAACTCACATTAAATCTTGCTTCTGTTGGTCAGTTATGTGATTCTGAAAATTTAGTCACATTTTCCTCTTCTTCTTGTTATGTGCAGGATCTGCAGTCTCAGAAGCTGATCGGGACAGGCCGTAGGAAGGGGGGACTATATATTTTGGATGAGTTAAAAGTACCAGTTGCTGCTGTTGCTGCTACTAGTGTTGATTTATCTTCTTTTCGTTTGGGTCCTTCTTATAGTTTTTATTTATGGCATTCTCGTTTAGGTCATGTTTCGTCTTCTCGTTTGAGATTTTTGGCATCCACAAGGGCTTTAGGAAATTTGAAAACTTGTGATATTTCTGATTGTAGTAGATGTAAACTAGCAAAATTTTCAGCTTTACCTTTTAATCGAAGTATTTATGTTTCTTCTTCTCCATTTGATTTGATTCATTTTGATGTATGGGGACCTTCTCCTGTTGCCACAAAAGGAGGGTCTCGATATTATGTTTCTTCTATTAATGATCATACTCGTTATTGTTGGATTTATTTAATGAAACATTGTTCTGAATTCTTTGAGATATATACAGACTTTCGAGCTCTTGTCAAAACTCAACATTCTACTGTTATCAAATGTTTTAGGTGTGATTTGGGTGGGGAATACACTTCTAATAAATTTGTTGAGTTGCTTGCCTTAGATGGAACTATTCACCAAACTTCATGTACAGATACTCCTGAGCAAAATGGTGTTGCTGAAAGAAAACATAGACACATTGTTGAAACTGCTCGTTCTATCTTGTTGTCTTCTTCTGTTCTTAGTGAGTTTTGGGGTGAAGCTGTTCTTACTGCTGTAGGTTTGATTAATACAATTCTATCTTCTCATATTTCAGGTGTTTCTCCTTTCGAAAAGTTGTATGGGTATGCCCTTGATTATTCTTCATTTAGAGTTTTTGGTTGTATTTATTTCGTTCTTCGTCCTCATGTTGAACGCAACAAGCTGTCCTCTCGATCTGTTATTTGTGTCTTTCTTGGATATAGTAAAGGTAAAAAAGGGTATCGTTGTTTTGATCCAATAACTCAAAAATTTTATGTCTCGTCATGTTGTTTTTCTTGAGCATATACCTTTCTTTTCTATTCCATCCACTACTTATAACTTGACTAGATCTGATCTTATTCGTATAGATCTTTTTTCTAAGGATTCTGATAGTTTGTCATCTCAGGTTTCTAATACTTCAAATAGCAGCACTAATCATTCTACAAGTACTGACATTTTACTCTCTATCACACCTGAAGCTACCTCCTCTCCTATGGTCCCTCAAGTTCCGTCTGAGATTGTGGATCCACCTCTACGTCAATCCACACGCATTTGTAAGTCCACAAAGTTAACAGATGTTACTTATTCTTGTTATTCTTCATCTTTTACTTCCTTTTTAGCTTCTATTCATTGTCTCTCTGAGCCCTCTTCCTATAAAAAGGCAATTCTTGACCCTCTTTGGCAGCAAGTTATAGATGAGGAACTTTCTGCTTTGCATAAGACAGGTACTTGGAATTTGGTTCCTCTACCTCCTGGTGTTTCACATGATTCTGGATATGTTTGCGAGCTCAAGAAAGCGTTATATGGTCTCAAACAAGCACCTCGTGCTTGGTTTGAGAAATTTTCTGTTGTGATCTCTTCCCTTGGATTTACTTCAAGTAGTCATGATTCTGCTCTTTTTGTTAAGTGCACTGATGCAAGTTGTATCATTCTGTCTTTATATGTTGATGACATAATTATTACTGGTGATGATATTAATGGTATTTCAGTTTTGAAGACAGAGTTAGCTAGACAGTTTGAAATGAAGGATTTGGGTTCTCTACGATATTTCTTGGGTATTGAGGTAGCCTGCTCACCCAGAGGTTATCTTCTTTCTCAGTCGAAATATATTGCAGATATTCTTGAGCGAGCAAGACTTACTGATAATAAGACTATAGATACTTTCATTGAGGTTAACACAAAGTATTCCTCTTCTGATGGTTTACCTTTGTCAGATCCTACTTTATACCGTACTATTGTTGGGAGTTTGGTATATCTCACTATTACTCGTCCAGATATTGCATATGATGTTCATGTTGTTAGTCAATTTGTTGCTTCTCCTACTACAGTTCATTGGGCAGCGGTTCTTCGTATTTTGAGGTATCTTCGGAATACAGACTTTTAGAGTCTTTTACTTCCATCCACCTCTTCCTTGGAGCTGTGTGCATACTCTGATACTGATCATGGCAGTGATCCCACAGATCGCAAATATGTTACTGGTTTCTTTATCTTTTTGGGTGATTCTCTTATTTCTTGGAAGAGCAAGAAACAATCTATTGTTTTTCAATCTTCAACCGAAGCAGAATATCGTGCTATGACATCTACTACCAAAGAGATTATTTGGTTACGTTGGTTACTTGCAGATATGAGAGTTTCTCTTTCTCATCCCACTCCTATGTATTGTGACAACCGGAGTTCTATTCAGATTGCTCACAACTTGATTTTTCATGAACAAACTAAGCACATTGAGATCGATTGTCATCTTACTCGTTATCATCTCAAGCATGGCACCATTACTTTGCCCTTTGTTTCTTCTTCTTTACAGATTGTAGATTTTTTTACCAAGTCGCATTCTATTTCCCGTTTTCGTTTTCTAGTTGGCAAACTCTCGATGCTTGTCGCTGTTACATCGTGAGTTTGAGGGGAGATGTTAAAAAATATAGGGTTATTTTATTTATTAAGGGTAGAATAGTCTTTTACTTTCCCTGTTTTGTTTAGCTTATATATAGTCTCTTTGTATTTAGGTTAAATTAGTTCATTGTATTCCTCAATTCAATTATGCAGTATCAATAAAATTTTAGCCTCTTCTTTTCTTATCTCTCGTATTTTTTTTAGATTGTTCAACAGGAATCTTGGATCAAATTCAGCTTTGTTTGAATGGATTGAAGTTTACTTTGAAACATGTGTTTAGAGAAGCAAACTGTGTTGCTGATGCATTAGCTAACAGAGCAGTACATGATGGTTTTTCTTCTGAGTATGCTGGTTCTGATCAGTTGCCTGTGGCTGTGGGTCAACGATTGCTTCAGGACCAGAGAGGCTTGCCTGTTCTGCGCACTATGAACATTCTGATGTTTGATGATCATGGTTGAGCAGCAATTTGGTGCAGTAGGGGGATTGACTGAAGCTGTTAGCTCTGTTTGTTGTCAGATGCTGGATCTTGTGGTTGATGTGGATGCAGGCTTATTGAGTGGGTGTTCTGGAAGTGAGGTCTGGCTCACCATGGTGGAGGAAGGATTACAAGGGTGTATTGCCTATGTAATGGCCTTAATTTCTGGACAGGAAGCTTGTTTCCTTGGAGTAATTTTGTTTTCTCTCGAGAATTTTGAAGGTTTCGAGCCTTAAGTATTTATTTGAAAATATCATTGTTAGATCCTTGTAAATTGTTGCTTCTTGTAATTTTTGATTTTATTCAATAAAATTCTGTGTTCCTGTTAAAAAAAAAAATGTGTTTTGCGACTTTAGTATATCATTGGAATAGTTGGACTATGTAATTTTTTCGTATGATACCTTCATTAATATAATATTTTTGTGTATAATATTTTTTTTTTTTTTGTGTATCATTATATGTGTAGTATATGTTTGTATATGTGCATTTAATGCTATTAACAATTGTGACACAAGTAACTCTTTTATTTCCAAACGTACTTTTTATAAAATATATTAATTTAAGTATTTAAAATTTTGAATATCCAAACAATATTTATTTAATAGAAGTGTTTATAAGAAAAATACATTTGATAAATATTTATTAAAAAAGTACTTTTTGAATTTAATAAATTATCTCAAACACACTCTTAGATTAGTTGGTCAATTTTGTTATGACATTTCTTGGTCACCTTCGTTTCAATATTTAATAAATGAATATTGACTTCGTTAGTCACCTTTTTTTTTTTCGTAAAGTAAATTTGTTAGTCATCTTGGTTTCACTATGTCTATACTCTCTCTGATTATTGTAATCGTGGTATTTTTTTTTTTTGTTAATGTAATCCCAATCCTAGAAAAAAAAAATAAGAGAGAAAAATATGTCATTCATGGCGTTTTGAACAATGTAAACCAGATAATTTTAAAAGTGGCATTGATGAACATGAGAAATACTAGAAGAACAAAAATGAGGTAGGAATTAAGGGGTACTAGAAAAATAAATGGTAAACAGTTGAAAATTTGTGCCTTCAGAAATGGTCTATGCTTAGCTTTAACTCCATTTTGTTTCAAGCGTCAAAGTTTAGTTGTAACTTGTTTTGATTCCAACAAGCAGTTTCCTACTGCCAAATTGGTTCTCTATTAACATGAATTAATGACAGTTCTTACATTTAACACAAAGGAACCCCCCCCCCCCCAAAAAAAAAAAAAAAACCCCAAACTTGTATTCATGCCCTTATGTTTGTTCATACAAAATGAAAGATATAATTTAATCCTTTAGCAATAACAGTACAATTACTTTTCGGAACAATAACAGTACAAATCAACAAGAACAATAACATCTTATCACCTGCAAAGAGGTGCAGGTGACTACAATCTAATAAAGAAACTTTTCTCCACTTGGATTTTGAGTTTCTCAATTTTGGACAGCCAATAGAAATTGGAATTTTTATTGGTAGTCCTTTCCTTCGGGAAAAGGATGGCCAATTCTCTCTATCAACCATGGGGAGAGAGGTGGAATGCTTTGCTCATCTCTGAAAAAATTGTCAGGATCAATCAAGGTCTTCACATACACCAATCGATTGAAGTTATTCTGAAAATATTTAGCACCCCAAATGCTTGCTTGTGCATAACTTGTGTTCCCTTCATTATTGACTCCTATATCAAGATCCCTATAATTGATATATGCTTGTCTCGGATTCTTGGAAACATAGGGAGCCATATATTCATAAAGCATTCGAGTCCAATTGATATGTCTTTCTGAAACCTCTATCCCTTGTTCTTCCCAACCCACCTGATATTCAATTTTGTAAATGTTTCCAGCTCTATGGGGGAAAGGTGTTTCAGAGTCTGCAATCTCACTCATTTTTCCACCATAAGGAGTCAACACAAGCACAGTATCTCCATCCTTTACTTCAGAGAACCTTTCCCATATTCCTTCAAACGCGCTTTCTGGAATGGGATCCTTCACATAGTCCGACTTTATTTTGTAATTGCTTCTGTATGGATAAGCCCTGTTTAGCAAATCATCCAATGAATTTAGTTTAACACCATAGAAAAAGAGAACGGAGTCTATCCAGCTCACTTCGGAACAATCTTCCCGCACCAAACCCAATTCTGGAAATTCTTCCTCCATCAAGGAAAGTAATTTATCAACTTCACCGAGGAACAATGAAAAGAATGAAACTTCTATTGATTTCTTTCCATCTTCACTAGAATTCACATTCCTTGCCACTACTCTGATGAAAAGATTTTCATCAATCTTGTCTGCAATGTATTGCCATCGATGCACAAGCTTGGTCGCATTTTGTTCCAACGTTCTACTTACTGTGAAAATAGTAACAGTTTTTGGAACAGTAACTAAACTTAGTTTCCACTCCAAAATAACTCCAAAACTAGCGCCTCCACCTCCTCTAATGGCCCAAAAGAGGTCTTCTCCCATTGATTCTCTATCAAGAATTCTACCATTGACATCAACCAACCGAGCGTCAATTACATGATCAACAGCAATACCAAATTTACGTAACAGAATACCGTACCCTCCCCCACTTATATGTCCACCAGCACCAACGGAAGGGCAAATTCCTCCCGGAAAGGCAAGTGTGCTACTCTTATTCACGATACTATAGTAAAGTTCACCAAGAGTCGCACCAGCTTGAATCAACGCCGTGTTGTCATCGGTATTAACAGTAATCGATCGCATATTTTTCATATCAATGATAATGAAGGGTACATGAGAAACATAAGAAAGACCCTCATAGTCATGTCCTCCGCTTCTAACTCTTATCTGTATGCCATATTTTCGAGAACAATAAATAGCTCTTTGAATATGAGACTCATTCAATGGGGTCATTATGGCCAAAGGTCGTGGGGTGCTGGGCGAAGTAAATCTTAGGTTTTGAATGGAGAAATCCAAGATTGACAAATATGAAGAGTTGCTTGGAGTGTAAATGACCTGGGAGATTGAGATGGATTTTTCAGAGGGATGGGAAAGGCATTGAAGGAAAGCTTTATTGGAATGAGCTGAAGCTGCCCATAACAATGAGAAGAGAAAAACAAGACACAGTGAAAGCAAAGAAGCTCTTTGGAATGTCATCTTCGTAAGTTCTTGTTGCTAGTTTTGTGAGGAAAAACCTTAGGCAATGTCAGCAATTTATAGTACTTTAAATTTACATTTTTTCTTTATTTTTTTTTTCAAAAGATACATGGTTGAATATTGAGTTGGTCAATAATAAAAAGGTATAACACGTAGCTGGAATTTTCTATAGTGCTCTTTTTTGAGTTGGGTGAAAGAGAATATTTTGAATTGAAACTTTCAACACGTTTAAAACACCACTATCTAACTCAGCTTCATAAACTAGTAATCAGTGCCTTAAGTTGAAATTTAAAAGTTGTATAGAACCTCCTTGAGATGGTCTTAGTTGATACTTTTCCACATATATCAAATTGTTTGTTTATAAGCTCTAGATGATTCCCTATCGACTATTCTAACTTTTAGGGCTGCTTGTGAACGCAGCACAAGGAAATGGACCAGTCAATGCATAGGGAAAATGAGTGATAGGCCACAAAGACGAGAAATATCATTATCTTATTTATAACAAAAGTTATAAATTACTTTGTTGTCAAACGATTCAAAAAAATTATAAAAAGAATTATTAATATATTTATATAATAAAATTATTTACAATTTTAATCTCAAAAAATCAATAAAATGACTTTTATTATTCGCGATTGAGATCGCTTAAAATTTTACTTTAAAGTTAATCTAACGATTAATATTAACATTCTAATTTTAATAGATAAAATAGGTTTCTAATTGTGTGTTTAGAATTTTTTTTTAAAAGTACTTCTACAAATTATTTTTCATAAATACTTTAAAAAAAATAGTGTTTGAAACCATCCCACCACTATCTCTACCACCACCACCGCCCCACCACTATCTCTACCACTGCCACTGCCACTGTCACTGTCGCCGCCACCACCACCACCGCCCCGACTGCCATAGCCACCCCGACCACCAATGCCACCGTCACCAGCGCCACCACCGCCACCGTCGTAGCCGCCACCACCACCTTTGTCGTCGCAGTTACCACCACCACCACAGCCGTCGCCACCACCATCACGGTCATTGCCACCCACTACAACCATCACCGTCTCCTACAACCACTACTGTTGTTCACCACCTCTCGCCCTCATTACTAACTGATGCTTAAATTCTTTTATTTGTTCTCTATGTTTGTTATTTGATTTTAAATATAAATATGAATATATTTATTATTTTTTTTTTTATTATTCTGTATCTTTTGACACAGATAAAAACTAGTTTATTAACATAATAAAATTTGAATGCAATACTTGACAAATTTAAAAAATTGATTTAAAAATTTAATTTGATAATGTAATTATAATATTTATTATTAATTTATTTTGAGTCTTAATATTTATTAAGACCAACCCATTATTCAATAAACTCCAGTCGGTAAAACACCATCACTACGTACTAGGCGTTCTAAAATATCTAATCTGCCTCCATAGTGCAGCCGCCAGTAAAATAATGTGATACAACCTGTCGGTATTGATGACAATTCGTACAACATGTACCAATGTTGAATGGATTTGTGGGAGAGCCCAGTTGGCCAGGCCAGGGTGTCTGGCTTTCCGGTGAGAGGTCAGAGATTCATCGTGGGCACAAAAAAACGTAATTATTTAATTGGACAAAATATCAATTGTTTGAATAAAACGTATCAAAATCTCAGATGTAAGTTTTGAACTTTTGATTAAATGCAAGTCCTGATTTAAATAATTTATAACTTAAAAACTAAATATATAAACACGGGTTTTGCTTTTAATTCTGAATCATGAGTCTAAACAACATATGTGCATCTTTACTCGCTCAAGAAAGGCCATTAGATTTTCCTGTATCCTAAGACTAGTAATGACAATACGACACTCATTAATTTATTTTTACATCATAAGTTTCTCCTCTCGTAGACCGTCTGGTATTATCTCTGTCTATTATATACTAATGAATCTAGTACAATAGTGATAAAGTTTACCAAACGAATTTCATATTGAAGCATGAGTGAACTAATTTATCCGACAAAAAAAGAAAACGAGGTTCATAATTAGGGGCAGAAGACAAATTTTCACATAAACAAGAAAAAATATTAAACTAATATTAAATAAATATTGATCAACCATACCGTTATTCAATATAGTTACAATTATTGTTGACTAATTTTCACATTTTAAAAACATTAAATGATAATTTTATAATCAATCTTTTTTTTTTGAATAGATATTTATTTCAACTTAATTTATTAATTAAATATCGACGTAATCAATATCATGATGGAAGGTATGTGTAGTACTTTTTTTTATCCTTCAATAAAAAATTATATCATTCCTTCATTTATGTTTAGTAGAAAATATGAAAATAAAAATAATTAATTCTTTTGTATTTATAAAAGAAGAAAAAAATATAAATATATATTTTACCATTATTTTTATGTATGAAATTGATATGCAAATCTATAATATAAAATAAGTTAGGCTTCAATAAGTTCATTTGATTGTTTTAAATAAACTCATCTAATGACTACCAATATACCTATCAAAATTATTCACATTGAATTCTCTCCCTCTCCCCCCCCCCCACTCCTCCCAAAATTTATCACTTCTCACTTACCATATCTTCAGACACAGATTACCCTTGGTGATTTATGATAGATAATAAGACATACATATATATATTTCAAGTCATTGTTTATATTATTTTCTCATATATTTTCCTGATATACCCACTATATCTTCAAAAATAAAAACCATTTTAAATCCTCAAAAAAATTATATAAGGTATCTTGGCCTTTAAAAATTATATTTTTTTTTTTGATTGACCACTATATTTTATGAGTTATCATAACTTTTTAAATTGTAAACGACTATCACTAGCTAATTGTCTTCTGAGACTTTTATTTGAAAAAGTTGACTTGTGTATCCACAAACTAGCTTGTGTAACTATTTGAGTATGCAGACCACCACATGATACTCTACTCTAGCTTTTTTCAGTCTCTCGTCTCTCGAGCAATATAAATATTAATATATATATTATATTTTATTAAAAATAACTTGTGTCTAAAGACATGATAAAAATTTTAAAAAAATATTAATAATCGTTAAATAAATCTATTTAAAATTATCGAATAAATTTATTAAAATTTATTTTATTTTATATTATAGAATATAAATTTCCTTCGTCAAAAGGCTTGGTGTGAATGTGATCAGACAACTTGCTTTCCAGTTAGGTATAAAGCTACTACATACCACATGCTCAATTTAATTAATATGATAGAACCAGGCGGCATTAATGACTATACCTACAAATTTTGAGTGGGTGTTGTGACATGGCCTGCGTTTTTAAGATTTGACTATCTTATCTTATCGATAGATAAAAAAATTGTATTATACCTTTATAATTCATTATATTAAAAAGTGTTTTTTATAAACTATTTTAAAATTAAAAATTTATTATTTTTGTGAGCAATTTATAATTTTTATGATATATGTTTATCACTATTGTCAATATTCAAGATTTACTCTGGCAAAGATGGAATCCAAAATGGCTGTCTTGCACAGATTATTTGAAACCAAAAAAAAAATAAATAATGAAATTTTGGCAAATCACTTTCCTTGAAATTATGTATTTGATGTGATCGGTCGATTTGTTTCATGTTAGGTAGGGACAATTTTACGATACTAAAAAAAAAATAATATTATTATTTATTTTTTTTTGGATTTTTTTATTAATTTTGTGATAATTATTTTGGGCACTTTTATAATATTTGATATCAATTTTAAAATTTTATGATGGATCGTAAATAAAAAAAATTTGTAAAAATATGTTAAATCATTCACAAAAATTAAAAAAAAAATTATTAAAAAATAATTTATAAAAATTATAAAATATTCACAAATATAATAAAATTTATACCAGTATGATACCGAAACTTTTTTTTTGGTTGCGTGGCGTGGGGGGGAATAGTCAAGTCCGGTAGGTAAAACAGCCTCGCTGTAGGCCATGTGTTCAAAGTATCTAGTCTGACTCCATAGTGCAGCCACCAGTAAAGTAATGTGATACAACCTAGCGGAATTGATGACAATACGTACAAAATATACGAATGTTGAATGGATTTGTGGGCTGGTTGACCACGCAGTCTTCGTAGGGAGAAGACTAGGATAAGGAGAAAAAAAAATGACGTTAAATTTGGGGTCATAGCTTGTTTTTTGTAATTTTAATTTTTATTATATCAATTTTACCAATTTTAAAAAATATTCAATTCATATTTTGATTCTTATATAGATAGACCATTAAATTTTTTTTACTTATAATCACATGCTAAGCACGTGATACTATCTAAAAAAATGACCGTAATCACTTCCTTAAAAAAAATTAATGGTCCATCCATATAAGGATCAAAGTGACATGAATTGAATACTTTATTAATCAAATTAAAAAAAATAATACAATGAGTGCTAAACTGACAAAAAATATATATTGTAAGGACTAAAAATTCTTTTAACCCTTAAATTTTATAAGTTTTTTACATTAAAATATGATTTTTTTCATTTATTTGTAATAAAAAACTATATGTTTTAGTCATCTTATAATTTTTAATATTAGTGTTACAACATGTTTACGTTAGTTTATGATTTTTGTGATAATTTATAAAGAATGAATTACAAGTCACTACAAAAATTATAAATAATCTCTCAAAATTATTAAAAAATTTATAAACTTCTAATGACAATACAATACTCATTTATTTTTAAGTCACAAATTAATCAAAAATTAAATAATTTTAACTTGTAAGAGAAATTAGTGATGTGGTGGAGATGAGCCAAAAAAATATATGAGGATAAAATTTAAACTCTTAGCCGACTTATTATAAAATTTAAACTCCTAGTTGTCTATGGTATTGAAATTTTTCTTAGTACAGTATCAACTTTCATTATATTTGTGAGTATTTTTTTTATTCTTGTGGTATCAAAAAAAATGATAAAAATAGTTACTATGATAATAATAAAAATGCTTATGACAGTGGTAAAAATACACACAAATGTGATAAATAACCCACACCAGTATTTTTTTGTACCGAAAAAAGTGATAAAAATATTTATTACAATAGGGATAAAAATACGTACAACAATAGTAAAAATACCTATAAAAGTGATAAATCATACATAAAAGTGATAATTTTTTTAATTATAAAATGACGCACAAAATTATAAAAATACCTATTAAAATTGCGAGATCTCATATTTTCATATAAATATAAATGATATTAACTTGATAGTATTTTTAAAGTGATTAAAATAATGAAAGAAATTTTGAATTGTTTTTAAATGAATAGTCACATAAGTTTGAGCTACATGCGTATTGACTTTTGATATCAAATTTAATTTTTGAACTGTTTAAGGTTGATAAGGGTAATTAAATAAATTTATTAAGTTTTTTGTGTAAAAATAACATTACTATTGAATTTGAGATGTCTAAAAATCTTGAAATAGACGTTTAGTTCATATAGTAGTTCAAAGAGGTAAAAATTATAAATTTGAAAATTTTGGGTATTATTTAGCTTGAATTTGTATAGAACTCATAAAAATAAATGCTTTTAGCCTAAAAAAATCATTAAAAATAAATTCAGAACATCGAAAAACCTTAAAGTAGTCATACGAATTAAATTGAAAAAATTTGGAGTAAAATTGTAATTTTAGAGAAAATATATTTTTTGGATTCTATGAACAGAACCTAGCGTGAATTTCAGCCTTGTAAACTCATTTTTATCTCCATTTCTCTTATTTTTCTCACACCTCTTACACCAATATTACTCCATAAACCTTAGAATTAGAGAGAGAAAGAGAAATGAATGTCATTAGAGCTTGAACTTTTGCTTGAAAACTTATGAACATTATTTGAAATTCTTGAATTCACTTGAAGATTTAAATGTGGTGTTTGGATTCTTGGGTTTTGATGTAGGATTTTCCTTTCTCTTGCATATACATTGACGCATCTCATGTATGTTATATACCTATTTGTTTAGTCTGAGCTAAATACATGTTATAAGTCTTAATTAAATGATAAATTTACTTTGAATTTGTAAACCTATATGCGTTAAATGAATTTGAGTATTGTGGGTTTGAAACCCTAACATATTTTTTGTTATGGGTGTTTAATTGATTTTAAGATTTTGGATTCTTTAGAATATATGTGATTTTGTATATAATGTATTTGATTTGTCTCTTAAGAATGAATATGTTCCTTTGTAAACGTGTATTTGGAGATTTTATGTCTATCATGTGTTTGATAAAATGTCAAAGTGACTATAAGTATTGAAATAATAAATTGTGGAAAGAGGTATTGATTTTTATGATATGATTGAGTACGATTTACCATGATTTGGGGCATTGTTGATTTATTTTAAAATATAAAAAGGGTGGTATTAATCTATATAACTTCTTAATAATTTAATTTGTAAAATTTTCTATAAAATGGTATAAATTGTATTTTTGGTGTGCATGTGAGTTATTTTGAAAATGTGTTATGTTGGAAATAGAAATGTGAATTTTTGTAAAACTATATACTTTTTTAAAAGTGTCGAAGTTGTGATTGGTGTTGTGAATGAAAGGTGATCATAAAATTATAATTTGAAACTTGTATGCTCGATACCGACAGACAAATGATTAATATACGATTGGGGGCCTTTGAAGGGTTATCAAGACGACTATTAGTCCTAGGGGGGATTGGTGATGATAGAGGTTTTTGGTGACAGCCTGTGTGGAATCACAATTTGTGCTCTATACATCCCCTTGAAAAAACAAGAAGAGCGATGAGATCCTAGGGTGGAAAGCGCAAAGGTTCGTCTAAGATGGTTCATTCATGAACCGGTGTTTGTTTGATGATATCTGTCTGTATGGGTAACATACATGAATTTTGGGGTGCCAAGAAACTAATAGCCAATATTTCAACAATTCTCTTGAGTGGGAGTGATGTAAGGTAAGGTTGAGGCAAAAGTACGTTGAGTTAATATTTTGAAAAATACCCTAGAAAGAATAAGTTTATGGAATTATGTTCAAAATAAGAAATGATTACTTCGCTAGATTTATTATTTATATATTTGTATAAATATTTATCACTTCGTACTTTGTAAAATCAATGATGTTGTATTATGTTTTAAGAAGAAAGGTTTTATAGTGTTACCTTGAGATTTGATTTTGATGTGAAAAATTCTTTGATGTTTCACTTATATATTTTAAATGATAATACATAGTGTAACGCCCCAAAAACCCCCTTGGGTGACATTACATTCTAAAAACCATTCACCCCATGAGAGCATTACGTAAATTCATCACGACGAAAGTTCATTCATCAACCATTCATATTTTAACGAAATTTGGGCAGAGTCTCCTTTGTACGGGGAGCTTTACCCAAAACACAACCTGTACAATTATATTACAATTGACCACACCGGGTCCACATATGCATAACTATTGACCACACCGGTCTATTTATCCATCATAAAATAAACTTTCATTCATCATATGTCATATCCACAATGTCATCCCAAAAGAATAGGCCAAGTATGACAAATATATTCCCAAAAGAATTAAATTACACTTGCAGTGAAATAACAAAATACTAGACTTTACATGATTTCAAAATAAACTCTCTAGTCTAGTACAAAAGAAATATAACTCTAGGCATCCAGTTCAGGACCCCCGTTCCCCTCTAGGGGAGCTTCCCCATGCACTGGTTCATCTACTTGTAACTCCTCCTCATAGACGAAATCTGAAAAGATATTATTTGTAGGGGATGAGCAATAAGCTCTGTAGCAACATTCCTTCCATACTCATACAAGGTTTAGAAAACAAGTAAAACAGTTCGGTCTTATTTTCAAAATATCATATAACATTTGAAGTAAAACCGTGACATTTGAAACAGATCTCAAGTTTAAACATTCGCAATAATTTAAATGAACAGTAAACCCAAGTCACAATGAGCAACCATAACCATTTCCAACAAGTTCTTGTAGAGTCTCATACCTCCAAAAGCTCTTGTGGAAAATGCAATAGTAACACCATAATACAAAAAGGAACGCTTATTCCACCATCGATTATTATATTTCCTTTGGCAGGTGGCATACTTAAAAGTAAACTCCACCCCCTTCAAGTCTTTGTTTCCCATAACCGCATACTTACAAGTAACCACGGTCGTTAGATGTCCTTTTAGGTAGGTAGCATACTTACAAGTAACCTCTACCCCCCTTGAAGTCTCCCACACATAACCGCATACTTACAAGTAACCTCGGTTCATAAATATCCTCTTTTGGTAGGTAGCATACTTACAAGTAACCTCTACCCCCCTTCAAGTATTCCACACTTAACCGCATACTTACGAGTAACCTCGGTTCATAATTATCCTCTTTTCATACCAACAATCACATACAAGATAAAATCCACAATTTTCCCTCAACAAGCAACCATTATCAAAATCCCCAAATTTTATCATGCGACAATCCAAATAACCAATTAAGAAAAATACAAGAGATCACCACCACATCATTTTCATTACTCACACAAAGCACTAAAGTTCTCAAAACCAAGCTTGAGCAAATGTAGAAAGAGAATTTCATATTTCCCCAAAAACTAGGGTTTTAAAGCTATAAAAGAAGTTTCATGGGTAATCAATCCTAACTTTGTTTAAGACATGCCATAATTGCAAGAAAACCAAGAAACAAGGAATTCCTAGCAAATACATACAAGTATGAGTCAAAACATATATATATATTAGCCTTAGCCTCAATGGACAAGCATGGAAGAAAAACCCCTACCTTGAATCAAAGTTTCAAACCACAAACCCAAGCTCTAATGACCTCCTTTCTCCCTTTCCTCCTTTCCTCTATCTTCCCCAAGGGTGCTAAGGGGTTTGGGGGTGAGAGATGTGAGAAAAAATGGAAGGAAATGGGCTGGTTCTGTGTTTTAAACACAGCAGTCCGCGACAATCACTGTTCATGGGCTGAATTTTGAGTTTTTTTTCCAAAATTACAGTTTTGCCACTAGAAATCTCCAATTTGATCCATACGACTACCCTAAGGTTTTTCGACGTTCCGGATTCATTTTTAATGTTATTTTAACCTAAAAACATTGCTTTTTATGATTTATTTCAAAACTAAAATAAATTCACACTTGGAACATTAAAATTTCTATTTTATTCCTTCGAACTACTATAGGTGATATCCTTACGATTTTAATATATATATGGTTTATTCTTAAGTCATTACATATAGAAGAATCACTAAACAAGTACATTAATATATTAATGTAAACATATGGGGTTTTACACCTTCAAGGTCTAATAAGAAAGCACAACCCTTTACTATCCAAGGAGCACCATAGTGCAGATTTTTGGTCAACTTCATAGAATAAACTGATTTGACTCAGGTATTTCTAGGAGGTGTAACCTATATGGTTGGAAAGATATACGAGTTAGGGTTCTAACAAAAATAACGGTGCACAATTCGGACTTTCCAATAAAGAGTTATGATGAAATTAGCGAAAGGTAGTCTGCCGGACAGATTTTTGGACAGTGTAGACACTACTTCGTAATATGGACATAACTCCTTCCTCCTAGTTCCGATTGAGATGATTCAAGGTGATATGGAATCCTAAGAGAGAGATCTACAAATTTCATGTTTTAAGTTTTGAGAGATATGGACTGCATCAAGGTCGAAATCGAGCTTGATGTTACAGCCAGTGCACTGTTCATCCCTTTTTCATTCTACCAAATTCAAACACACATCACTACACATATCCCCATTTTTACAACAATTATTTACTATATATCTATATACATATATAAAAGAAAATGCGGGGTGTTACAATCCACCCCCCTTAAAGAAAGTTTCGTCCTCGAAACTTACCTCAAGTAGCGAACAAATGTGGGTACTTCTCTCGCATTTCTAGCTCCGGTTCCCATGTAGCTTCTTCCACTCCATGGTGTTGCCACAAGACTTTCACCAATTTGATGACTTTGTTGCGAAGCACTTTCTCCTTGGCGTCGAGAATCTTCACTGGTTGTTCTTCATAGGTTGCTCCATCTTGAATTTCAATATCTTCTAAGTCTACAACCGGCGTTGCATCCGATTTACACTTCCTCAACATGGACACATGGAATACGTCGTGTACTCCCGATAACTGAGCTGGTAACCGCAACTGATATGCCGCCTTGCCCACCACTTTGATCACTTCAAATGGCCCGGTATACCTTGGCGCTAACTTTCCCTTCTTGCCGAATCTAAATACTCCTTTCTGGGGCGACACTTTGAGAAACACATAGTCCCCCTCTTTGAATTCTAATGGTCTTCGTCTTTGATCCGCGTAACTTTTCTGTCTACTCTGTGCTGTGCGTAGTCTCTCCCGGATGAGTTGAATTTTCTCTGTAGTCTCTCGAACAATTTCTGGCCCAAACAAACTACTCTCGCCCGCTTCTAACCAACACGTCGGGGATCTACATGGTCTTCCATACAAGGCCTCATAGGGTGCCATTCCAATACTGGTCTGATAGCTGTTGTTGTATGCAAATTCCACCAACGGTAAATGGTCACTCCAACTTCCCTTGAAGTCCAACATGTCTTCCACGATTTGTATCACCCTCTCGGATTGGCCATCCGTTTGGGGATGAAAGGCTGTGCTGAAATGTAACTCTGTCCCCATAGCTTGTTGTAGACTTTGCCAAAATCGCGCCACAAACCGAGAATCACGATCCGACACAATGGAGAGCGGAACTCCGTGCAACCTAACAATCTCACAGATATAGAGCTTGCTCAACGTCTCTAATGAGTCTGTGGTCTTCATACCCAAGAAATGAGCGGACTTGGTGAGTCTATCCACAATGACCCACACTGCATTATGCCTGCGCGACGTCCGTGGTAAACCCGACACGAAGTCCATGGTGATGTGATCCCACTTCCACTCTGGAATAGGCAAAGACTGTAGGACTCCTCCTGGCCTTTGATGCTCAATCTTCACCTGCTGGCACACCGCACATTTTGCCACATACTTGGCTACATCTCGCTTCATTCCCCTCCACCAGTATTGACGCTTCATGTCCCTATACATCTTTGTGCTACCGGGGTGGATAGCAAACTTGGAGCGATGACACTCCCCAAGTATCTCCTCCTTTAGGGACGAATCATCGGGAACACATAGCTTCTCCCCATATCTCAACTCTCCATTCTTCCAAGACCATCCTCCCATCGCTTCCCCATTCTCCAATCGGGCTCTAATCAAATCGAGTTCCGAATCCAGGCATTGCAACTCCACAACCCGTTGTCGAAGCGTCGGTTGAGCTACAAGGTTGAATAGATATGATTGATACTCCGGTCCATCCACCCATAGATCGTACTCCTCCAATGCATCAATCATTTTCCACCTATTTACCGCAAGAGAATTGATTTCACCCCGAGACTTCCTGCTAAGAGCGTCGGCAACTACATTGGCCTTCCCTGGATGGTAGTTGAGTGTGAACTCATAATCTTCCAAGTACTCAATCCACCTTCTCTGCCGGAGATTCAAGTCTTTCTGTGTGAAGATATACTTGAGGCTTTTATGGTCCGAAAACACTTGAAATTTCTCCCCGTATAAATAACATCTCCACAACTTAAGAGCAAACACCACTGCAGCCAGCTCCAAGTCGTGTGTGGGATAATTCTGCTCGTGCACCTTGAGTTGCCTCGAGCCATAAGCCACTACCTTCCCTCCTTGCATTAGAACGCATCCCAATCCTCGTAGTGAAGCATCGGTGTAGACATCGTAGCCTTCCCCACTACTCGGAATAATGAGGATAGGGGCAGTCGTCAACTTCTCCTTCAAGGTGCGAAAAGCTAGTTCACACGCTTGAGTCCACAAAAATTTCTCCCCCTTCTTTGTAAGGCGAGTCATCGGCATCGCAATCTTGGAGAACCCTTCCACAAACCTACGATAATAGCCGGCTAACCCCAAGAAACTCCGTACTTCTGTCACGTTCCTCGGTGGTTCCCATTTCATCACGGCCTCAATCTTTGCTGGATCAACCGCTACTCCTTGCTCGGACACAACATGGCCAAGGAACTTCACTTCCTTCATCCAAAACTCACACTTGCTCATCTTTGCATATAACTTATGTTCTCTCAATGTTTGTAGCACAATAGAGAGATGACGAGCATGTTCCTCCTGAGTCTGTGAGTAAATCAATATGTCATCAATAAACACAATGACAAATTGATCGAGGTATGGCCGGAAGACTCTGTGCATCAAATCCATGAAGGCTGCGGGGGCATTAGTCAATCCGAATGGCATCACCGTATACTCGAAATGACCATATCGGGTACGAAAAGCAGTCTTAGGAATATCCTCCTCCTTAATTCGCAGCTGATGATACCCCGTGCGAAGATCAATCTTGGAGTAATACTTTGAACCCTCCAACTGATCAAATAAGTCATCAATTCTCGGCAACGGATACTTATTCTTCACGGTAACCCGATTCAACCTCCGGTAATCCGTGCACAACCGTAGAGTCTCATCCGTTTTCTTCACAAAGAGGACTGGGGCTCCCCAAGGTGAAGTGCTTAGACGGATAAACCCAATCGCCAACAATTGATCCAACTGCTTCCTTAGCTCCTTTAACTCCAAAGGTGCCATCCGGTAGGGAGCAATGGATATGGGTTCGGTTCCCGGATAGAGATCGATCTTGAACTCAATTTCCCTATGTGGCGGTAATCCAGGTAATTCCTCAGGAAAAACATCCGAAAACTCCGATACAATTAACACCACATCCGTATGGAGTTTATCCATGTTATCTCCCATCAAGCTAGCTAAGAAACTCAAATGACTTCCCGCTTTCGCTTTTAAGAATCTACTACCCATAGTAGGAAATGGATGGAAAGAATCTCGGTTATTCACAAAACTGAAAATTACTCCTCCCGGCAATTGAAATGTAATCCGCTTGCGGAAACAATCCAGTACCGCACGAAAAGTGGATAACAAGTTCATCCCAAAAATCACGTCATACCCCTTCATCTCTAAAGCAATTAAATCCACAATCAATTCGTGCTCCCCAATACGAAGCACACAACCCTTGCAGACTCGGCTAGTACCCAATTGTTCTCCCGTAGGCAAGTCAACAGTCAAAGCATGTTCTAACTTCTCGAAACCCAATCCCAAATTCATAGCATATGCAGTACGTATAAAAGAATGAGTAGCACCGGGATCAAATAAGATTCGGGCCCAGGAATTGTAGAGAAGAATGATACCTTCCACAACGGCATTGGCAATGTCCTCCTCCGGCTGAGTCAAAGCAAATACTCGCCCTTGGTTGGTGCCGCCAGGGGCTTGAGTTTGTATCGGTCGATGCGGTGCAGGCCTCGGTGGTGGTGGTTGGGCTGCTGGTACTTGTCTTGCGGTCTGGATAGGCCCTTGAGGTGGAAAAACTGGGCAATGCATCCGAATATGTCCCACACCTCCGCATGCAAAGCAAGATCGTGGGATAATACCAGCTCTAGTCTGAGTGTCTCCCTCTCCTCGGGCTGTCAAAAGTCGCTGTCCACCTGTTGGGTCTGGGCGACGGTATGGTGTCGGTCTCTGTGCCCCACTAGTGGTAGCACCCGTCCGGATTGGACCTCCTCTCAAGAAGCCCTGTCGTCGCTGGCTATCCTCTATGTCTCTCTCTACCAGTGCAGCTCTGTCCACCAAGTCCCCATACTCCCTAATCTTGAGAGCCACCAACTTCTCCCGGATGACCGGCCTCAGTCCCTGCTCAAATCGCTTAGCCCTGTCGGCCTCCGTAGATATAAATCCTGTAGCATAACGGGAGAGCTCGTCAAACCTCCTTTCGTACTCGGCCACCGTCGTGCTACCCTGTCGTAGAGCAAGAAAGTCAGCCTTCATTCGATCTCTGACTGATTCAGGAAAGTACTTGTCCTGAAATATTTGGTCGAACTCCTCCCAAGTGAGTGCATCAGTGTTCCTCCGTCTCTTGACCGAATCCCACCAATGGTCGGCCTCCCCCTCTAACAAATAGGTCGCCAAGCCAACCCTCAAATCTTCGGCAACTCCCATGCCGTCACATACCTTCTTCACTCTGCGTATCCACTTGTCCGCATCCAAAGGGTTAGAGCTCCCTTGGAAGGTGGGTGGATGTTGTCTCAGAAATTCTCGAAGAACCACCATCCTTCGATCTCCATTTCCAATTCCGGGTACTTCCGCTAGTGGTTGAGCTCCACCATTATGGTTGTTGTTCCCATTCTGGTTTTGTACCAAAGTGGTGAGCTCCTTCAAGCATTGATAGATGCCATTCATGGCATCGGGAGGTGGTGGTGGTGGTGGATTTGCTTGACCTCCACGACCACGCCCACGTCCACGTCCTCGTCCTCGTCCTCCATCCATCCTGCACATCAATTCACAATTTAATTTCATTGAGGTACAAGACATCCTAATTATTGCTTTAATTTAAAGCCTAAGATTTATATAAAACATAGATCATCAATTTTGTTCAACCTAATCCTGCCTTTCTAGTGGTAATCCATAACCTACAGCTCCCATGTAAGACCTAAAGCCTAAGCTCTGATACCAAATTTGTAACGCCCCAAAAACCCCTTGGGTGACATTACATTCTAAAAACCATTCACCCCATGAGAGCATTACGTAAATTCATCACGACGAAAGTTCATTCATCAACCATTCATATTTTAACAAAATTTGGGCAGAGTCTCCTTTGTACGGGGAGCTTTACCCAAAACACAACCTGTACAATTATATTACAATTGACCACACCGGGTCCACATATGCATAACTATTGACCACACCGGGTCTATTTATCCATCATAAAATAAACTTTCATTCATCATATGTCATATCCACAATGCCATCCCAAAAGAATAGGCCAAGTATGACAAATATATTCCCAAAAGAATTAAATTACACTTGCAGTGAAATAACAAAATACTAGACTTTACATGATTTCAAAATAAACTCTCTAGTCTAGTACAAAAGAAATATAACTCTAGGCATCCAGTTCAGGACCCCCGTTCCCCTCTAGGGGAGCTTCCCCATGCACTGGTTCATCTACTTGTAACTCCTCCTCATAGACGAAATCTGAAAAGATATTATTTGTAGGGGATGAGCACTAAGCTCTGTAGCAACATTCCTTCCATACTCATACAAGGTTTAGAAAACAAGTAAAACAGTTCGGTCTTATTTTCCAAAATATCATATAACATTTGAAGTAAAACCGTGACATTTGAAACAGATCTCAAGTTTAAACATTCGCAATAATTTAAATGAACAGTAAACCCAAGTCACAATGAGCAACCATAACCATTTCCAACAAGTTCTTGTAGAGTCCCATACCTCCACAAGCTCTTGTGGGAAATGCAATAGTAACACCATAATACAAAAAGGAACGCTTATTCCACCATCGATTATTATATTTCCTTTGGCAGGTGGCATACTTAAAAGTAAACTCCACCCCCTTCAAGTCTTTGTTTCCCATAACCGCATACTTACAAGTAACCACGGTCGTTAGATGTCCTTCTAGGTAGGTAGCATACTTACAAGTAACCTCTACCCCCCTTGAAGTCTCCCACACATAACCGCATACTTACAAGTAACCTCGGTTCATAAATATCCTCTTTTGGTAGGTAGCATACTTACAAGTAACCTCTACCCCCCTTCAAGTATTTCACACTTAACCGCATACTTACGAGTAACCTCGGTTCATAATTATCCTCTTTTCATACCAACAATCACATACAAGATAAAATCCACAATTTTCCCTCAACAAGCAACCATTATCAAAATCCCCAAATTTTATCATGCGACAATCCAAATAACCAATTAAGAAAAATACAAGAGATCACCACCACATCATTTTCATTACTCACACAAAGCACTAAAGTTCTCAAAACCAAGCTTGAGCAAATGTAGAAAGAGAATTCCATATTTCCCCAAAAACTAGGGTTTTAAAGCTATAAAAGAAGTTTCATGGGTAATCAATCCTAACTTTGTTTAAGACATGCCATAATTGCAAGAAAACCAAGAAACAAGGAATTCCTAGCAAATACATACAAGTATGAGTCAAAACATATATATATATTAGCCTTAGCTTCAATGGACAAGCATGGAAGAAAAACCCCTACCTTGAATCAAGTTTCAAACCACAAACCCAAGCTCTAATGACCTCCTTTCTCCCTTTCCTCCTTTCCTCTATCTTCCCCAAGGGTGCTAAGGGGTTTGGGGGTGAGAGATGTGAGAAAAAATGGAAGGAAATGGGCTGGTTTCTGTGTTTTAAACACAGCAGTCCGCGACAATCACTGTTTATGGGCTGAATTTTGAGTTTTTTTCCAAAATTACAGTTTTGCCACTAGAAATCTCCAATTTGATCCATACGACTACCCTAAGGTTTTTCGACGTTCCGGATTCATTTTTAATGTTATTTTAACCTAAAAACATTGCTTTTTATGATTTATTTCAAAACTAAAATAAATTCACACTTGGAACATTAAAATTTCTATTTTATTCCTTCGAACTACTATAGGTGATATCCTTACGATTTTAATATATATATATGGTTTATTCTTAAGTCATTACATATAGAAGAATCACTAAACAAGTACATTAATATATTAATGTAAACATATGGGGTTTTACACCTTCAAGGTCTAATCAGAAAGCACAACCCTTTACTATCCAAGGAGCACCATAGTGCAGATTTTTGGTCAACTTCATATAATAAACTGATTTGACTCAGGTATTTCTAGGAGGTGTAACCTATATGGTTGGAAAGATATACGAGTTAGGGTTCTAACAAAAATAACGGTGCACAATTCGGACTTTCCAATAAAGAGTTATGATGAAATTAGCGAAAGGTAGTCTGCCGGACAGATTTTTGGACAGTGTAGACACTACTTCGTAATATGGACATAACTCCTTCCTCCTAGTTCCGATTGAGATGATTCAAGGTGATATGGAATCCTAAGAGAGAGATCTACAAATTTTATGTTTTAAGTTTTGAGAGATATGGACTGCATCAAGGTCGAAATCGAGCTTGATGTTACAGCCAGTGCACTGTTCATCCCTTTTTCATTCTACCAAATTCAAACACACATCACTACACATATCCCCATTTTTACAACAATTATTTACTATATATCTATATACATATATAAAAGAAAATGCGGGGTGTTACACATAGTGTACTTTCAAAAATGCTTATTACTTATCGTGTACCTAGATTTATTGATAAATTATTTCATTATCTATCTTTATGATTGTGAACTGTTGGTATTTAAAACCTTATATATGCTTGAGAAAATAATTATTTTACTGAGTGTGTGGTTTCTTACCTCTATCATTTAACATTTTCAGTTTATGGATATATGTTGGTGGACATCATAGTGGGAGTATCGTAACAGAAGATAGTTGTTATGACTTTATATGTTTAGTTAATATATGTAAAGAACAATGTACGATAATGTATATTATTGAGAATTTGTAAGTGATTTGTATCTTGATTAATTTGAGGAAATATATATAAATAGAGATATTTTAAATAATTTACTTATAAAGATTTTAGATATTCTGTATATTATGTTCATGATGAAGAATTTGGGATAATTAGATTGTAACCCTAGTTTGAGAGAATTGAGTGGGCCTCCATTTGTTACCCTGATTTTAAACAGTAATGATTTATTTGTATATGTCATTAGAAGAGATGTTTATAATTGATATGATGTGAATGACTAGTCGAGTATAATTATTATGTTTATTGCTCTCACAAATTATCTAGATGACCAATTTTCAAAGGAAATTTTATCGATTTTTTTAAAAAAAATTATTTATTTAAACTAGATACATATTTTTTTAGATTTTTTACAATAAATTGGTATGTGTTTTTGGAATAAACAAAATATTTTTTAATCACACTTTTATAAAATTTAGGACGTGATAAAAATAATAAATTTTAAAAGTACAATAATAATTTTTGTTTTTTTTCATACCGTAGTCAAATCCTATGTTGTATATTATATTTCATTGCCTTGATGATCAGCGGGCTTAGTGTGATCTGTCAACCTATTTGCCAGTTAGGTATAACACCACTATCTACCAGGCGCTCAATTAATTAATACGCTTCCACATTGAAGCAGACAGTGAAGTAATGTGAAGGAACCAGGCGGCAGTAATGACTATACGTACAAAATAGACAAATTTTGAGTGGGTAGTGTGACATGACATGGTTGATCACGCAATGAATGCCCACATCATAGTTATGTCATAGATGCTGAATGCCACCAACGATTAATAGAAATTGGATCCATGTTGAAAGGTAATTCTACGGTACTAAAAAAAATAAACTAGAGTATTATATTAAAAATTATTATTTTTAATAATTAAATTTATATATTTTTAATAAAAGTTACAACTACTTTAGAATATTGTAATTAATAGTGAATTTTCTTAACCAATTATAATTTTTTTAACGAGTTATAATTGATTTTTTAAAATTTGAACGTCCTTATCAATTACAATATTTCAAGATCGATCACATCTTTTTGAAATTATAACTTCATATCAAAAAATTATAATTTTAGTATAATATCGTTTCTGATGGTGCACAAAATAGTCTCATGTAAGATCAACAGTCGAGTGTGTGATAAGGTGTAATTAATAGACAATAAATAAAATAATAAATAACAATAACGTAAATATTGAGTCAACATACAGATATATAGTGGTTCAATCTGGGTGACCTACTCCACTCTAGAAAACGACAACGATTACTAGGAGGTTTTTATTGATGAAGTAAGAAGAACAGGGGAGAAAACAATGGTTAACTCTGGGAGAGATATAATAACTAGGAGAGAAAAAGTGTGTAGAGAGATGTAGAGTGATTAACCCTAATTAAGGCATAATTTAATAGGCAAATTGTGTTAGTTGAATAAAGTAAACTAGTCAAAATAAATCAAATTAGAGTTAGTCTGTGAATAAAGGATAATGCATTAATTATTGTTCTTTTCAGGGTTTTGTACGTCAAAGCTACAAACTACTGGGGAGCCAATTGCATTAAAGCTATAAACTACTGGGGTGCCAATTATCAAAGCTCAAAACAAAGGGGGATCAAAGAATTCAAGGCCACCTAACAAGACTTTCAAGGCCACCTAACAAGATTCAAAGCCACCTAACAAGACTTTCACCATCTCTTGTTACCTATAAATACCACCCCTTAGGACTTGTAAATCATTCATCTTTTGGTAGTGAAAAACTCTCCAAAAATATTATTGTTTTCCTTATTGCTTATTGCTTTCTTTAAGTATTGCTTTCTTTTATTGTATTATTGCTTTCTTTTAATTTATTGCTTTCTTTTATTTTAAGTATTACTTTCTTTTATTGTGTTATTACTTTCTTTTATTTTCCATTGCTTGAGCTTCCTTCTTCCCTTAAAATAGTGAAACTCTTCAACTTTTCTAGAGCTTTACTAAAGCCGTGAAGGGTGGAACGTGATTCACTCATTCTTTATCGAAGATCGGCTCCTTGTGTAAAGTGTTTTACCTTATAACTCCTCTACTTGGAGGGATGAGCATCACTCACTTTTCTAGCTTTAACAAAGCCATGAAGAGTGAGTAATTTCTCATCCAATCTATAGTAAGAGGTGATTATCCGGAAGTTATATTTATGCATTTCGTTTATGCTTAGCTCTAGTCTTTATTTCTTCATAATGTCTTCTCATCATATTATTGTCTTTATTTTAAGCATGAATAGCTAAATCTCCTAGTTGACAAAACCAAGAGGAACCTCCCTACCAGCTTGTCTATGGAAAGGCTTGCCACCTGTCAGTCGAAATGGAACACAAGGCCTATTGGGCCATTAAGACTTTAAATTTTAATTTGAGAATGACCGGTGATCGTAGGAAGTTAGAGCTGAATGAGTTGGAAGAGATGCGTATGAGAGCTCCAAAATCTAAAAAAAAAGGGCCAAAATCTTACATGATAACTCCATCGTGAGGAAATCATTTGAGCTCGGGCAAAAAATACTCTTATACAATTCTCGTCTCTCCATTTTTTAAGGCAAACTCCGATCCCGTTGGGATGACCCCTATCTTATCAAGGTGGCCTACCCCAACGGAGCTGTGGATGTACAAAACCCCCAAAATGGCCAGACATTTAAGGTCAATGGCCAAAGACTTAAGCCATTTTTTGGGGGTTTTGAAAAACAAGTGGTGAAGGAGAATTTGATGGATCCGGTATACCCGGAAGTTGTGGAAGAATAATTAGTTTTTTTCTGCTTTTCAATGTACATGCTTTTATTTACTTACTTTATTTTTATTTCATGTTAATTATGTTCTTTTGTCGTATAGTTTTGTTCTTCTTAATTGCAAATATTGATGTTTTTGTCAAAGCTCAAGTGCGAGGTGTTTTCTAACCCTACTAATCTTTTTACTATCCATCATTGAATATCATACTTTTTTTTCTGTTTCATTGAGGACAATACATGAATCAAGTTTGGGGGGGGGGGTGAGGTTGCACTATTTGCATCTTACACCAATGTTTGTGGGAAATATTTCGCGCGGATATTCGCGTCTATCGACACTCGCGCTTGTCGGCACTAAAAAAAAAAAAGTGGGAATATTCTGCACGGATATGTGGCTGCCGACACTCAAAAAAAAATAAATAAATAAAAAAATGGGATGCCTTAATAAGGTTTTCAAAATTTTTTTTCTTCCATTCACCGGTGATTGGTCTACCTTTCTTCTTCCCTTCTTTTTTCTTCTTTCTTCCTCTTTTCTTCTTCTTCTTCTTCTTCATCGTTCTCTCTGTTCTCTGTAAAAACAACCCACCCCTGCAAATCCATGATCATATACGCCAACAACCCAATCCTTTGTTTAATAATTTGCCTTATATGTTTGAATTTGTTCATGGGTGCTCTTTTTCTGCTCACACTTAGGGTGAGGGGTTTTCAGCCTAACCCAAATCTCTCTCGAGTTGGTTAATTGTTGTGTTTTGTTTATTGATTTCGGCAGTTAAAAAAATCTCTACACCCACCGCCTTTTCTTATTTCTGTTGTGCTATTCTCTATAACACGACCCAACTCCCAACAATCCCATGACCATATTCCCTGAAGACCCATTCGTTTGTCTCATGATTGGCATTTGTTAACTCTATTTGTACATGACTCTTCTTCTTCTGTCTGCATTTAAAATCAAGGATTTTCTTCTTAGCGAAAACCCAGATCTGCGTAGAGAAGATTAATTTGTGTATTTTCTTTGTAGGTTTCGACAGTGGAATAGATCTCTACCCTACAACTTGATCTCCAAACTCCACACACTGGTAAATTTGAAACATTAGGAAAAATGTTCGGTTTAGATTGGGGGTGTGATCTACGATTCCAGTTTGTTATAGTTTCGTATTTTTAAAAAAAAAAGATTGTTCTAGATTGTGTATTTTTACATCATTTTTGCTTATATTTCATGATCACATCAAATGCAGCTTCAATCGTCTTTGTGACTGGCAGACGTTAAAGAACCAGATAGTGAGTCTTAAAGCATAGAAAGCATGAATGTTAAAATTTTTTGGTTTAGCTTGGGAGTCTTGCACACATTTCCATCTGATGTGCATGCTGTGATCATGAGAAAAACAAGAATAGTCAGAAAAATTGAAATCCGAGAAGCACAAGCAAAACCATTGTGTGGCAAAAGTACTTTTGCTAAACGTCGTCGTGCCAAACAGCTAGGTGCTTGTAAACAATGTGGTAGGTGCTTTCACATGAAAAAATACAATTAGTGTTCTAAACCAATTTCGGGTCGTGCAACTGATCGATTAAACTGGATAGTGTATGGGCAGAGTAAAGATTTTCCTGACACGCCATCTTATACCAATTCGGGACTTACACGTTATGTGCGACAAGAAGTGGGAAGGGTCACTAATAATGACATAGACACAAGCGATGACTCGGATTAAATTTTGACTAATAATGACAAAGCTGTGAAAAAATGTGTTTTGGGGATGAAGGTTAATGGTCCGAATTTTTTTTGTGTAAATATTTGTTTATGTACAAAGTCTTTTTATTGAAATAAATATGTGGGCGGAGTAAGAATTGTCCTAAAATGCCAACCTATAGCGTAGGTAGGGATTTATCCTGAGACGCCATAGTTTTCCAAGTTCAATGTGTGCATTTAGTTTTTTTTCAATTTTCATAGATAAATGTGTATGTAAATAACTTTGATTTTTATTTGAGTGAAAAAAAAAGCCGCATTTCCTTGAAAAATGGTATTTTCTCTATGCTTAAATGTCAAATGTACATTGATATTTGTTAATCTTAAGGTACAAAATAACCAGACTCGAAAATAGAATTATAATATAACTGACATTCTTTGGAAATCTGACATAACCAGTGGGGATAACGAAGAATACCATGGTAAGTTTTGAGCCTTGCGATACTTTCTGAGGGACAATCAACATTTACTCAAGTAAGCTCTTTTACTTTCAATTGTTGAATAATCTCATTAAACTGACTTTGATTAAATGCAACTAAAGTGATCTATTGACATATCCCATAGGGAACCTTTGCATGCGACACATACATAGACACATACTTGAGAAAGGATTTTAGGTCATCTTTGAGTTGATTTTGAGCCTTAGCCATTGCTTCTACGAAATTATATCCCTAGTTAGTCATGTTTAAGCCTTCAATGAATGAGGATTTATTTTTGAAAAAAATCCATATGATAACCGAGCCACAAGAAAATACACTTAAAATACCTTGCTATCCATTTTTTGCACCCTTTTATAAATCGGTATGACATAGAAAGGCAAGAAAAATAGAAAAGAAGATGGTGGCTACTGTTCAATGAAGAATTGGTGAAAAAAAAAAAAAACAAAAACAGGGAATTGCCAAGAAAGTGAAAAATGAGAAAAAAATGAAAGAAAGAAATACCATTTCTAGGCAAAAAATCGAAAAACAAGAAAGAGGTGTGCTACACTACATTAAAAAGGGGATAGCTTTTGAATACAATTGATGTCATTTCGTAAGCCACTGACCTCTAGCCACATTACAACCTATACAAAGTCCTAATTGATCTCAAGTCTGATG
This sequence comes from Ilex paraguariensis, assembly GCA_963454935.2. Classification (NCBI taxonomy): domain Eukaryota; kingdom Viridiplantae; phylum Streptophyta; class Magnoliopsida; order Aquifoliales; family Aquifoliaceae; genus Ilex; species Ilex paraguariensis. The sequence continues at coordinate 672,612 of CAUOFW020001702.1, forward strand.
CATGTGTGTTGTCGACCAAAAACTGGGGTATGTTAAATAGTATTTCTTTAATTGCATTGATATTCTTCCATGAGATTATGCCAACATCATGATTAGTCTACTTTCTTAAGATTTTCACTCCCTTTCTAACTGTGCATGTGATTTTTCGATTGACCATCCTCTGATCACATGCCCTTTGAGAGACAAGTCACTATAATCGGAGTGAATTTTTTTGTTGAGAGCATTCTAAGAGAGGTTTGAGACATCAAAGCTATCCATGAAAGGTGATAAAGTGGAATATTTGTTATATAACAATTGTTGCTACTAGAATGATCATTCCTACTACGTAGGGAATTCCAAATACCAATGTAACAAGTGTTTATTTTTGTATAGAGTACGTACCAATGACATAGAAGTGTTCGGGAAACAATTCAAAATTAAGGGATGTGTGTCTCAACGACTCTATTGCTAACTCATTCTGATCTTACATATACACATCTTTTAATTGGAGTTTATAGGTAGCTTCACTGAAAACCTTCACGAGACAAAACTTGTCCACTAGGGATCACTTAGGGGTTTAACGGCTTGTTCCATATGCTAAATGCAATCGTGTTAGTAATGTTTAGGTTGGGGGTGTGATTAACCCTAATTAAGGCATAATTTAATAGGTAAATTGTGTTAGTTGAATAAAGTAAACTAGTTAAAATAAATCAAATTAGAGTTAGTATGTGAATAAAGGATAATGCATTAATTGTTGTTCTTTTCAGGGTTTTGTATGTCAAAGTTACAAACTATTGGGGAGCCAATTGCATTAAAGCTACAAACTACTGGGGTGCCAATTATCAAAGCTCAAAACAAAGGGGGATCAAAGAATTTAAGGCCACCTAACAAGACTTTCAAAACCACCTAACAAGATTCAAAGCTACCTAACAAGACTTTCACCCTCCCTTGTTGCTTATAAATACCACCCTTTAGGACTTGTAAAACATTCATCTTTTGGTAGTGAAAAACCCTCCAAAAGTATTATTGCTTTCTTTAAGTATTGCTTTCTTTTATTGTATTATTGCTTTCTTTTAATTTATTGATTTCTTTTACTTTAAGTATTGCTTTCTTTTATTGTGTTATTGCTTTCTTTTATTTCCATTGCTTGAGCTTCCTTTTTCCCTTAGAGGAGTGAAACTCTTCCACTTTTCTAGAGCTTTACCAAAGCCGTGAAGGGTGGAATGTGATTCACTCATTCTTTGTCGAAGATCGGCTCCTTGTGTAAAGTGTTTTACCTTGTAACTCCTCTACTTGAAGGGATAAACATCACTCACTTTTCTAGCTTTAACAAAGCCATGAAAAGTGAGTAGTTTCTCATCCAATCTTTAGTAAGAGGTGATTATCCGGAAGTTATATTTATGCATTTCGTTTATGCTTAGCTCTAGTCTTTATTTCTTCATAATGTCTTCTCATCATATTGTTGTCTTTATTTTAAGCATGAATAGCTAAATCTCTTAGTTGGCAAAACCAAGAGGAACCTCCACTTGGGTATACTATTTCAACTCATTCTCCTCCCCTCTTTCAGAGTTTAATGGTTCGGTTTGACTGGGTTGAGGGTGGATAACTGGGTGAGTCTTTGATATTCCATAGGCCTAGTCACGATTTATGCTTAGATACTCACCAATCTTACCCCTAGCTTTCCACAAATCAATTGTTCATTCATGCTCTATTGGAGGAGGGTTTTGAGTTGAGACGATATTCCTATTGGAGTGACCTCTTGGATTTGCCAACATTTGTTTCTCATTTTACTAGCATGAAAACAACTTCACCAAACAACTTCCAATAATCAAATATTTTACACTTTCTTTCTCCCAAAATCACCTTCCCCTCGGTTTACTTCCTTCCTCGTGGAAACGACCTTGGAATACCACCAAGTAAAACACGATCCGCGAAAGTCTCCTTGCGCTTGGGGAGCACTTTTGTTCACACATACTCACATTTGAAATCTCATTCATCCACCATTCCGTTGCCCTTTCTTTTGACATCATCTCTAGGAGAGTGACACTCCGCTTCATTCATATACTATACATGCTAAAAGGTGATGTTTAGAGGTTAGAAAATAACAAGAAATTTTGTCAAGCATAGAGGTGTAGAGTGGTGTAGTGAGATGCCCCTCTCAATGGAGAGAACTTACAATTTATAGGCATGATGAGGCGGTGACGTGAGGGTAAAGACACTAGCTTTTCGGGAAAGATAGTTACAAAAGGTAAATATAATTAAGATAGCATTGATTTTTGAGAGTGTGTATCCCGATAATCTCTCCCCCATGTACTCTTTTCTTTATGGACTCCTTGGATTTTGGACTGGGTCGGATTGATAAACCGGGCTTAGGCTGCCTTCCTAGTGGATCTGAGCTTACTTGATTTACTAGGTTTGGCCCAATTAGATTTAGGCTTGTCATTTGCCCCCTATGCCCCAAGTCCTTGCGGTGCCAAGGAGATTGAGGGGATGAGTGACATGTTCATTTTGAGTGGGCAAAAGGTTTTTTGTCCTCCACGATGTTAGCTTCTTGAGCTTCTTGCTCATGTACTATGGGAAAATTTTCTCTTCTTCTAATAGCTCCATGGTTGTGCTTTATGGAATCCTCGAAGTCTAAGGAAATAAGAGGACAAAGAGGTGGTGCCCAGAGAGCCAGCCTAGGGGAAAGCGACTTCGAAAGGAGCAAGGTCCATGGTGCAATCGGTGAGACCAAGGGAGGCTAAGAGGGTGGTGCCTATAGGGCTGTTGGCAACGTCTTTGGGCATATAGGTGGCACCTATGGCTCTGAAGCTACTACTGATGTGGGCTGGAACAAAAGCGAGCTAGGCGACGAGGTACCAGGCACCAGTGTGTTGGGAAGTGCCCAAAGGATGTCAGGCGCCATGGGTTTGGCATAGGTGACCTCCATGTTGCCTTTATAGACTCAAGTGATGCCAAAAGTGGAGGGGCCAATAGCCTAGGTAGGAAACTTAGTGGCGACAGCAGGATGGGCAACTCCCTAGACATACTAGGCAGCGCTAAAAGCAAGGTGGGTTAGGCAAGCGTCGAGGAAGACAGAGGATGCCAGGATGATGTTGGGCACAAACAATGATAGGCATAGGATGTGGAGGAGCTGGGTAGCACCTTACAGGCGCCAGGCTGGGTGCTAGCTGGGCGATGCCTTGCAGGCACATTTGCCAGGCTAGGTACTGGCACTAGCGCTATGTGTTGACTTGGAGCAGGAGGCAACACATTGGAGCAGAAGGCTAGTCTTGGCGATGCCATGGAGGCTTGGGTGATGCTTGGGAGGCCTAGGGAGCCGGCCAGATAGGAGTGGTAATCAAGCTAAGCTCGACAAGCATCACCATGAGGCTCGGCTTGACTAAAAAAATGAAAAGTTCAAGCTCGACTTGATTAGGCTCATTTTCTATTAACAAGCTCGAATCCGAGCTCTAGCTCGTATAAAACTTGACCAAAGAAATCGAATTCAGGCTTGCGAACAAGCTTGAATTTTAACAAAGTTCAATACCACTTAATACAACATAACAAATTAAAATGCACTGATCCACATCACCAACAAGAAAAATTGTCTATAAAACAATCAAATTAAACAACTAAATTAAAATAACCAAATTAAAATAGAAGTTGTCAAGTGCAAAAAAAAAAAAACATGTTTCACAACAAAATAGCCAAGTGCCCTCGTAGTAGAGTCTGCAATGAAAAAACCATAACCAATAATTAGTATTTGATACCTTTAAAAAAATGATTCAAAATCATAACCAAGAATTGTTATTGAGACCTTTAAAAAAATGATTCAAAAGCTGTTTTCCTCAATGCTATCTTCATTCATAAACTCATTCTCTTTAACAACCTATAAATAAGACACCAACAAGGCAACAATGAAATTCATAGTGATTGAAACAAATAAAACACAAGGTAAAAATATCGTTACAATATTCGATCCGTGGATTCCAAAATCATTACGCAACCAATCCCCTGTACATATCAAAGCTTCAACTGTCTCGGGCTTCAAGGAGCTTCGATATTGATCAAGAACTCTCCCTCCGACACTAAAAGTAGACTCTGAAGCAACTAAGTAATGGGAATAGATAGTATGTCTCGTGCCATCTTTGACATGTTTCTAAACTTAAGACTGTTTGCTTTCTACCAATTCAAGGCATCAAAATCCTCAGTGTTGTTTTCATCACAAATGTCAACACACACCAATTATATTCCAAATCTTCTTCTAAATAAGAGGCCAAACAAAAATAAACACACACCAGTTTTTCTATAACTAGGTTTATTGTTCCTTTCTATTTTTCTTTTTCAGTTAACAATGGTGTGCATTTCTCAGGTAATACCTTTCTTCAATTCAGCATAATATATTGCTTAGCGGCCACTATTATCATATAATTTAGAAATTGAACTGAATTTGAGCAATACTGGAATAAAGCCTAAGCATAACCTTATTCTGAATCCACAGACAAATAGGATGCCAATTGTGTATGGAGAACTAATTCACATAAAACAATAATTATTCACTTTATATAAGAAATGGTTTATCTGGTCTCAAGCCATATTGATTGGTTTTCTTATGTTGGTCCAAGATTGAACCCATAGATTGGAGCACAATGATTGAACTAGAAGTGGCAGAACATTGTCCTGCTACTCATGTCAAAGTGGTGTAATTTTGTAACATTTATTTATTAATTAATAATTTGACTGCTATTTTATTCCAATTTTAATTATTTTCACAGGCCAAATTTAACGTCCGAGTCATCACAGACAGAATACATGCCAACCAGAAAACATGCACTATTTGAAACATGCCAACCAGAAAATACAAATACCCTAAAGAAGAGAGTTGTACCTGATCCACAAAGAAGAGATGGAGACAAGAGATGGGGCTTCATCGATGAGTGGCAGACCGCAGATGAGAGAAGGAGTTGAGGGCTTCACCGATGAGTGGCAGTCACGAGATGGAGGTGAGAGATGGAGGCGAGAGATAGAGGCGAGATTGCCAAATTGGGTTTTGGTTTGGGTGTATTAGGGTTAGACAGTATAATATACATGTTGTCCTCATCGTTGGATCGAAGTTTGGAATGGATAGTTATAATTGGACCACTAAAAAATAATAGTAATACTAGGTAAAAAATATCAAGCTTAATCAAGCCTGTCAAGCAGCTTGAATTCAAGCTCAAGCTCGGCTCGTTTATTATCAAGCCTAAAATTGTATTCATACATGGCTTGTTTACAATATTTGAATGAGCTCGAACGAGCTCAAAATGAGCCGAACTCAAATCGAGCTCGAGTAACTCAATTCGATTACTAGCCCTACGGCCAGAGTACCATGAAAAAACAACAAAACTTTGAACGGCCATAGTGCACCATTGTCTGTTTGTGGTAATTTTTTTTAATCTAGGTATTTTTTTGATATCTACGACATACAAAATGCCAAAGGCGGGTTTGGTCACCAAATTTCTCCAATTTTTTTTTTTTTGAGTTTTAAATATAAATTAGTGAACCGACGACGGTGTGAAGTTGCGCTCTGTCAAGTAGTTGTCAGGCATTCTTGGACGACATGTTGGCATTCTGAGTTTTGCAAGAGAGGGAGACCATGATGGCTTTCAACTAGGTAGGAGGCAAACCCACTTTCTCTAATCCGACTTTCTCCTTAACATTTTCTCGATGCTGGTTCTTTATATTGATCTTGTTTCTAATTACAGGCGCTCCCATTGATAGAGCGGCGATGGAGGCGGAGGTCCTCAATGTTTCTAGGGCAGCTTCTTCCCTTTTTCTCAAGAGGGTGAGGTTGTTGCCCCCAGTGCTTTTCGACCGAGGTCTGATGGCCAAGTTGCTTCATAGGAAAAGGATCTGGTGGTGCCCCTTCTTCTTTCTAGACTGGGACTTCTGTGTGTACTAGAGTTAGCCCTTGTACCATTGTAGGAGTTAAGACTCTAGTGCGATTTTCTACAAGGCTTGTAGCTCTATATAGCTTCCCCACTTCTAGTAGTGGTACGGTGTCTATGCTTCGATGTGACTTCGGTCAAGGAGCAACTTTGGAGGTTTGTGTCTCCTAGGAATATTAAAGAAGTTGGATCTCAAGGTCTAGAGGGCATTACCATTACCGCGATGGAGGGGTTCTCCTTTCTTCATGTTCTATTTTTTGGATTCTTATAGGTGACTATTGCTTTTCCCTAACTTTTCTCAAGAATGATCAAACTTGGAAAGACATCTAGGGATCTAGCGAAAGAGAGGCGGACTTCGAGAAACCGCTGAGGATCAGTTGAGGCTTGCTCATGAGAGAGTCGTGCCTCCTAAGACCGAGCTTTTTAACATACCACGAGAGGGCTAAAACGTTGGAGGTTGATAAAGAGATTGTCAGTGTGAGAGCAGAATCAGGGATGCGAGTGTTCCGTGAGAGGGCCGTAGGAGCCTAGGCTGAGCTGCGTATAGCTTGGGAGAAGGTTGCCATGGTAAAGCTTATAAGGAGACTACCTACGCGAGAGCAGAATCAGAGCTACGGGCATCCCATAAGAGGGATGCTAAGTTGGAAGTCGAGCTACATATAGCTTGGGAAAGGGCTGCCATAGCAGAGGCTCATAAGTAGACTACCTGTGCGAGAATAGAGTCAGAGCTGCAAATGTCCTGTGAGAAGGCCGCTAAGCTGGAGGTCGAGCTACGTATAGCTCAGGAGAGGCTTATTATGGCAGAGGCTTATAAGGAGACTGCTTGCGTGAGAACAAATTCAGAGCTGCGGACATCCAGTGAGAGGGCTGCCATAGCAAAGACTAATAAGGAGACTACTTGCACGAGAATAGAATCAGAGCTGCGGACGTCCTGTGATAGGGCTGCTAAGTTGGAGGCTGAGCTACGTATAGCTTGGGAGAGGGCTACTGTGACAGAGGTTTATAAGGAGACTACCTGCGCAAGAACAAATTCAAAGATGCGGACGTCCCATGAGAGGGCCGCTAAGTTGGAGGCCGAGTTACGTATAGCTCAGGAGAGGGCTTCCATGGTGGAGACTCATTCCATTGAGATAGAGATGAGGAGGGAGATTGTTGAGAGGGCCATTGTAGGTGCATTTATTAATGGTCATCAAGAGCTTGATAGATTTCCCTACTTGTGGATTTCTCTAACTTTCGTACCATATGAAGCACCAGGGGTCGATGGTGATTGGGAGAACCTTAATGATAGTGGCTCGGGGAACTGTGACTGATCGTCGGGAGAATGACGACTTTTGTCTACCTTGTTGTTTGTTCATGTTCTGATTTTTATAAGTTGTTTACAAACTTTATGAAATGAAAGTAAGATAGTTTTGGACACAATAATCTTCATAGAGTTTTATTTCAGAAAATAATAATTAACATAATAAATCTACTAAAATCATAAAGGATAGATAATGAGAGCCACTAGCTTGTACCCACTATAGCTCTTTAAGTGTTCGATGTCCTATAGGTGGCCCAAGGCTTTCCTGGCAGAGTTGGAGTCACCTTCTCCTTATAACCCGTAGGAGATTGTCTAGATTTCTTTAAGGGGTTGTTGGCGTTCTTTGTCGTCCTGGTCTTGGCTAGATGGCGAGGCATGTCCTTTGCCAGCAACGTACTGCCTCAATTGGCCCACACTATATGAGCTCCTTGATTTGCCTTTTAAGATCAAAGTAGTCTTCAGTATCATAGCCGTGGTCACGGTGAAAACGACAGTATTTGTTTGAGCTCCTACGGTTTGTGGCAGTCTTCATCTTCACTAGCCAGTGTACTATAGGATCATTCTATATTTGGAACAGGATATGCTCCACGGAAGTATTGAGGGCACGTGAAGGCTTGCTGCTCTCTTAAAGACAGGTGACCAAGGCGGTCCTTGATAGAGATTCTCTCTGTCCTATTCTTTTTGTTCTCTGCTTCCATCTTGTCCTCACGGGTGTCCTTCCTTTTCTCACCCCCGTGGGAGGACTTACCTTGTCTAGCCTTGGTGACATCCTCGGCGTTCATGTACTTTTGTGCCCTTTATAGCAACTCGGGCATGCTAGATGGTGGCCTTTTCAAGATAGAAAAAATGGAACTAGAAGAGAATAGATCTGCGATAAAGGCGACCATGGTCACCTTGTTGTCTAGCTCCTCGATCTGGAGAGCCTCCTCATTAAAATGAGTGAGATAACTCCTTAAGATTTCATCCCGATCTTGCTTGATGGTGAGTAAGTGGGCAACTGGCTTATAGTGTCGGCGTCCTCCAATGAAGTTGGAGACAAAAGACTTGCTTAGCTCTGTAAAAGAGTGGATAGAAGAGGGTTTTATCTTCCCGAACTATTGTCAAGCAAACCCCTTAAAGGTAGTGGGAAAGACTCTACACATGATCTCATCAGGCACATTGTGGAGTTGCATGCGAGACTTATATGTGTCTAGATGATCTAGAGGATCCTTGGTACCATTGAAGATCTCAATGGCGGGCATCTTGAACTTCGAGGGTAGAGGGTAGTTGACAACATCAGCAACAAACAGGATATCAGTGCGTCTTACCAAGTAATCCACCCTTTCGGGTGTCTGTGCTTTGATGGCATTGAGGATACCATCAAGTTGGTTTTGCACCTCTATGATCTTCTCGTCCTATTGGTTGAGAGCATCCTCTATGGGGTCGTTGTAATGGCTTTCATGATCGGCATATTGACTTTCTCCCTCGTCCTCCTGCGCAGGTATACATGAGGAGGGGAAACAAGTGAGTTCCCTGTGCGCTGAGGAGGAACTCTTGGGCGAGGAGTGCCGGGGCGTTGTTTGGGGGTGTTCTGGTGCAAGGCTCCATGGTGGGGGGTAGCTTGGCACCCAGAGTGAAGAGGTTGCGGTGCTTCTCTTGTCGAAGGGAGTGGTGTTCCTCTTATAGGCTGAGAGGCGGTGCCTTCTGCGATTAGCATCAACTGAATGATTTGCTGGTTCTGGTTTACTAGCGGTTACATGGAGTATAAAAACTATTACTCGATCACGGGAGTTGCCGCAGTGGATGGTTTCAAGGGTGCGAGGGGAGGTAGAGCCTCTTCTCGAGGGGCTGAATTATTGTCTCCCAATTGTTGACTCATCGACCTGGTCGTGATTGCCATGGAGTAGCACAGTAGTAGAAAATTTAGTCGTTTTTCATAGACGGTGCCAAACTGATGATGCACAAAACAATCTTATGCAATATTAATAGACAAGTGTGTGATAAGGTGTAATTAATGGATAATAAATAAAACAATCAATGACAGTAATATAAATATTGAGTCAACACACAGATATATAGTGGTTCGGTCTGGGTGATCTACTCCACTCTGGGAACGGCAACGGTAGCCGAGGGTTCTTTATTGATGAAGTAAGGTGAACAGGGGAAAGAACAATTGTTAGTTCCAGGAAGGATACAATAGCTAGGAGAGAGAAAGTGTGTAGAGAGAAGTAGAGGTGTAGAGTGGTGTAGTGAGATGCCCCTTTCAATAAAGAGAACTTACAATTTATAGACATGGTGAGATAGTGACGTGAGGGTAAATGCACTAGCTTTTTGGGGAGGATAGTTATAAAAGGTAAGTACAATTAAGGTAGTCTTGATTTTCCAGAGTGTTTATCCCGATAATCTCTCCCCCACGTACTATTTTTTTCATGGACTCTTTGGATCTTAGACGGGGTTGGGTTGATGAACCAGACTTAGACTGCATTCCTAATAGATCTGGGCTTACTTAATTTATTGAATTTGACCCAATTAAATCTAGGCTCGTCAGTTTCGATATCATGATCTTTCCAAATTTTGTTTCCTGTCAGGACTTTGTTTTCGGAGTTTCTTTCAATGACTTGCAGCAATTATAGGATACAGGTTTGAGACACCATTCAGTCCACAGGACTGGCCTAATACATCTTCTTTTCCCAGGATCTAATACTATTTACAATATGCCCTCATCCACATGAGTTGGACAAAGAAAAACTGAGATGAAAATTTGTACAGTGTGAGTTTGAATTTATCTGATCATATAGGATCTGAATTTATCGGATGTTTATGAATAATAAATAATTGCATACATTCGAGTTTTTTACAGTTCGATCGCGAACTAAAAAAACACGTGCTTTAAACTCTATATGTATAGAATCAGAGTTTGTTTTCTATATATTTAGTATGTTATAAAATATTAAATATATGATAAAATTGAATGCTATTGTCAAATAATGCTAACAAATTAGAACTATATAACTTTAAACTTTCTAACATATATAAAACTTGTTAATTGACGCATAAGAAAATCAATCGCTCCTATTTTATATTATGCTATTTTCTAAAATAAAGCTATTAATCCATGAGGGTAAGAATAATATTGACTTGTAAATTGTGAGATTGAAATGCAAATAATGATTGTGACAATTTTTTTAATTCATACTTTATTTAAAGAGGAGGGCAAATAAGAAAGAAATTTAAAAGATAGGAGTTTCGTATGTTAGAGCTCTTTAATTAGAGGTTTACAAAGAGACCTGAATTTAAGATGAGTTAATATGATTTAAGATAATAAAAAGTTGTTTAAATCATATAAATGAACCTTGAACTATGGATTTCCTTTTAAATTTGCCCCTGAACTTTAAATTTTTTTAATTTGTTCCCTCAACTATTTAATTTATTTTAATCATCACCTTTTGTTTAAATCAATCGTTAAGTCAGATAGCAACTAAACATGTGACTTGCACATGACTGTTTGTTTGGGGATATTTATGGCACACCACATTCTCTGTAACGTTTGCGCCAATATTTCTCTCACTGATGCTCTATTATGTACTTGAGAAAAAACACACATACACACATATATGTATAGGTGTTGAGAGAGCAATGCACGGGAAAAAAAAGGCGCAATGGATTGAGTTATGCTAGCAGGATGGAGAGAGAGAGAGAGAGAGAGAGAGAGAGAGAGAGAGGCCACAAATAAGGAAGCAAAACATTTTGGTTCATCTGATTTTTATGTTTTTAATACATGAGTCTTTTAACATCCAAACATGGGTAAAATAATGCATACACCTAGTTGCGGAGCCAAAATTTTGATTCAGGATGGGCCAAAACATGGACAAAGATACTTCATCAATTAATATGAGCTATTAAAGTTTTGGACATTTCTTTAAGTGCATATATAAGAAACATATCAATAATTAAAAACTAACAACATTCAACCCTAAAGTGCATTATATCTTCATCATTGACTTGACGTTATTTCATGGTCCGAGAGTAATCCATATTTGATTTTCTAAATTTTCTAAATGATTTTCTTTTTAATATATATAATAAAATAAGAGTGTGTTTGAATTTTATTCCAGTCATATTTTTTCCCTCAAAACTATCACAAATCACTTGCCTCACCCATCATCCCTTTGTCAGACTTAAACGTCAAATCATATCACTCATTTTTATCACATATTTAATCATTTATATATTTTCTCTCTAAAAATATCACACACTTATTTCTATCATATATTTAATCATTTAATATTTAATTAATTTGTAGTTAATATATTTTGAAAAAATTTAATATATTGAGATCGATTTTTTGGACGCTCGAATTTTATATTTTATCGTGCCTTCAGGTACGGGTTATGACTAGTATATATATATATATTAAAGAGTCCACAAATAAATTATCATTAATTTTATTCAAAATCCTATTTTTGACAACTTACGTAGCCAAAAATGATCTCCATACTTAACATGTATCCATGTTTTTCAATGATCATTGAAATTAAGCTATAAATCAATGTATTTTTTAACTTGTTCAAGAAATGGGTGAATAAGAAGTAGATGAAGTTAGACTATTTATGGCAATCACCAAACACTTCCACATGATTGAGCCACAAAAACAAAGGTAAAAATTAATGGGGGCACTGACTAAAAATATCATTAGTGTCTTGTATATGCAATAACACCCATATATTGGGTAATCCAAATGGCAGGGGGGCACTTGCCCACCCTGGAATAACAGTGGCTCTGCAAGTGCATAGTCCTGAAAAAAAAAAAAATTTGTACTGGAGTTCAAAGTCCCAAACCTAACACCAAGACTACTGCACATGCTTGCAACGTACCTCTGTAGAAAAATAAACAAGTGGTTCCGAGGAGACAAAAATATCACAAAACCCAACATTCAAACTATTGCACATGCTTTGAATATACAAACATCTAACTTTTGCAAAGGATCCTCAAACACAGGTTTACGTGAATGGGTTCAAAAAAAAGAAAAAGAAAAAAATTGCGGACTCAAGAAATAATTGACACCTAAAATACTTATTTTACACTTCGTCCGGATGAAAAACATCACCCACTTCTCACAATTACTAGCACATTTTGTATTAATAGTTGTTTGACTTAACGGTCAGCTTCAAGTTGACAAAGAAGGATTTCATTATTTGATCATTTAGATCTTGCGTTACTTGATCTTTTTTTTGGTTCAATCAAATATGACAAATTAAATGTTGGGAAAATGGGTAGTGCCGATTTTAAAGTTCAAAGGACAATGCAAAACGAAACTCATAGTTCAAAGGTTATTTATGTGATTTACCTGAAAATTGAATGAGGACCAACGGTAAGAAGCCGTCTAGGCTTAAAAATTAAAATTAAAAATATTCATAAACATCATATTGAAAGTTTGAGGCTTATCCGTGACAGCTAAACTATTATATATATATATATATATATATATATATATATATATATATATCTATGGCTTGAATAGTTAGGTTTACTAACCCAGAAACAATGGTATTCAAAGATAAAATATTGAAGACTATTAGTTAATTGACTAAACCACAAAATAAATAAATAAATAAATAAATAATGAATCATGACATGAAGGCGTGAAAATAACACATCATCGTGAACTTGATGCCACAAAAGTTGAAAAGTCCTTTCAAGTAATATTACACTAATCAATTTGGACGGGTAACCAGCATTCTGAAATTAGATTTGGACAAACCGTAAATACGTTAAGATTCAATTTTTGTTAATTTCTCTTAAATTTAATTAATACGTATAATTTGTGAGTGATCGGAAATATTGGCAAATTCACTTTCACAGAATTGAGTCCAAAGTTATCTTGTCTCGGAGAGGTCCCTCCTACCAAAAATAAAAATAAAAATAAAAAATTTTCCTCACTAAATTTAAACAGTTATGCCTGCCGCTAGGTTCGATAATACTGCCAATAAAGGACGCCACTGTAGTATTCTGCTGCGACCGGTAGTCCTTCGACCTTTCATTGATTTCGATGACCGACATACATCTCATGAAATATGCTCACTATTACTATAAAAAAAAGTCCAACCCTTTCTTTTCGTTGCTATTAAGGTAAACAATTCCTATTCGTGTTGGAGCTTGAGTTAAATTGATCATATCATGTACGACGTCTATCAATAAATCTGGTAGGATTTTAGGTGGTTCTACAGCTTCCAGGTTGACATGTAAAATAATAAAGTCGTTGGGATATTCAAAGAGTGTCGATGAGGTAAGCCGAGGTATGGTGACACGGAGCAGCCGACTATCACAACTGACATCGTATTTAATGCGATGTAACCCCCCCATTTTATGACGGAATGAGTGATAATGACAAGACAAATAAATGCGTGCCTGTCAGCACCTGTCCTCTGGGAGTTTAAGCCTACTGTCATGATGACTAAGCATTAATGGCTGATGCGCCGAGACGACGCGATCGGCTCTCCCGAGAAATTGTTCCCCCTAAGTATTCAATGCTCAGTTGATGTCGGATGCCGATCTGAGGAATTTGGGTACTCAGGGAGTGGCATAAATGCTCGGCATTTGGCCGAGTATTTATCCCATTTTCCTAGCATTCAATAGGAGGAGAGTGAGTAGAAAACACTTATTGCACGAATAATTGTGTGTCAGAAGTAAACACTTATTGTACGATCACCCTCAGATTCTTCCTCTTCCGACGAGGGATGGTCTTCCCAAACAGAAGGGTTGAAAGGAGGTGGGATCTGGGAGAATCGACTGTAAGTCGGCGTGTAGCCGAGGAGAGTATGCGCCGCTCGCTCAATTGGGTTCGAGGACCAAACCATTAGCAGGTCGGCAAACCGGACTTGGGACCTCAATGGTTGAGCAGCGTCCCGACGATATCCTTTTGTAAAAACAAAGCAAAATTATTGCATCCCTCCGACCCAAGAATAGCAAAATCAAGGAGTCGGAAAGAAAACACACCTCCATCCCTCGACACTTTGGGGCAGTACAATCCGTCATAATTGGGCCCGGTCCCTTTCTCCCAACTTTTGCCGAGCATGATCAGATCGTCTACATACCTCTTGTCCAAGTCGGGCATGTGGGTTACTAGATACATTGAGGCGTCTCGAGCCAGAGGTAATATCGCCCCCCAACGACTAGCCTCAGGTTGTAGTAGAATAAAATTTCATATAAGTTGGTCCTCAGCCGAGCGTTTAAGGCGACTATGCCCATCACAATCCTAAAGAAGTTAACCCCACATTGAAGGGGAAAGAACTTCAGTTGCATCAACACTCCCAGCAACAAGGGATGGAGGGGGAAGGTCAATCCTCCCTTCATGATGGCCTTCGTCGAGAAAGGTATCATGTTCACACTTCCCATATCCTTCCTATGGTGAGTGGGGTTGAAGGGAAAAGCAAAGACAGGCTCACGGATGTGGTACCTAACCCTAAAGGATTGGATATTCTCATCAGTCACTTGGGTTCTCCTCATCTTGTGGGTAGTCCTAGTCCTAATAGACGTCTCCCCCCTGGTTCTACTAGTTCTAGCCATTGGTGGGCGCTAAAAGGATGAAATGTAGAGAAAATGAAGGGAGAAAAAGCTCAAGTGGAAATACTTATAGGAAGGTGGTCTTCAAAGAGAGAGGTTGGAGGACGAAGGAAACTTGGAGGAGAACAGTGGAGCACTCGGGGTCTAACTGCTGAGGAGAGGTTGAGGATGCAAAATTTCTGAGAAGGTATGAAAACCTCCTATTTATACTGCCTCACAGGGAGGCGGGAATCAAAAATTTGGGTCATCATTAGGGCATTTGAAAAGGGCGGCACCGGACGTGCAAGTAACCGTCGCTATTAATAAGGCGTGATGATGGAGCCCCCAATCTCTTTACGCCACTTGTCTTACACTGCGAAAAGGATGGTGGCTGGAGGGCAGTTGGCGGGACTCTAGGTGGCTCTACAATCCTCGGGTTGACATATAGAATAATAAAGCCGTTGGGATATCCAAAGGGTGCCGAGGAGGTAAGCCAAGGTATGGTAACACAGAGCAGCCAAGTAGGACAGCTGACATTGTATTTAATGCGATATGACCCCCAATTTATGGCGGAATGAGTGATAGTGACAAGACAAATAAATGCGCGCCTGTCAGCACCTGGCCTCTAGGAGTCTAAGCCTACTATCATGATGGCTAAGCATTAATGGCTGATGCGCTGAGACGGCGCGATCGGCTCTCCCAAGGAACTGTTCCCCACGAGTATTCAATGCTCTGTTGATGTTGGATGCTGATCTGGGGGATTTGGGTACTCGGGGAGTGGCATAAATACTCGGCATTTGGCCGAGCATTTACCCCATTTTCCTAGCATTCAATAGGAGGAGACGTGAGTAGAAAACACTCATTGCACGAAGAATGGTGTGTCAGAAGTAAGATATCCAGATGAGACTGGAGATCATTAGCAATCATTGCTAATTCAGGTATAAATACTCCTCAGAAAAATGGACAAAGGTATGCAAACTTAAACCAGAAAAATAGTCCATTGAGCAAAACCCTTCGACCTTATACTGACTTAAGCTTCGGAGGGGATTAGTCGGGCGCTTACCTGGCCCCCTTTTTTCTAACCCTGTTGTTTCAGGTTCGCCAGCTTGGAGATTGCTGTCTCATACTATTGCAGGATCTATCCCGTGCAAAATTCGTCACCAACTGTCCATGCAAAATACCCATTTAATGTGGGGACTTTGTTCTTGAAATTTATTTCAATGACTTGTAGCGTTCATTCCACCAGGACCAGCTTAATACATCCCCTTTTCGAGGATCTAATATTATTTAGAATATGCCCTTACCCATATAAGTTGGACCAAAGAAAAAACGAGATCCCTATTCATACAAGATTCAAATTTATCCAACGCTCATAAACAACAAATTAAATAATCGTTCAAGTTTTTTACATTCTGATGGAGAACTGAATGAACACATAGTTAAAACGATCTCGATTATAAAATTAATAGGGTTAATAGTATTTTTTGCCATTAATATATATATATATTGTCAATTTAATCTTTAAGGTGTCAATTTAATCTTTAAGGTATCAATTTTATCAATTTAGTCTCTTAAATATTCAATTCATGTCAAAATGGTTCTTACATAGATGGACCGTTAAGTTTTTTTTATAGAATGATCACATGTTAGACATGTGATACTATCTGAAAGAGTGACACGTGATCACTTCTGATGATGCACAAATTGGTATTGTGCAAGATCAACAGTCGAGTATATCAAGAGACACAATTAATGAGCAGTAAATAGACAATCAATGACAAAATTGTAAATAAGGAATCAATACCAAGATTTATAGTGGTTTGGTTCGGGTGACATACTCCATTCTTGGGAATGACAGTGGTGGCCAAAGATCTTTATTGATGAACAAAAGTCACCAGAAGAGTGTACTCTAGAAGAATTATAATGCTTTTGGGGGGGGGGGGAGAGATAGAGAGAGAAAGAGACTTGGTGTGTAGAGAGGTATCAAAGGTCATAAGTTGATGCCCTCTATGTGAAGAGGGCTTACATTATATAGATTTAGTAAGGCGGTGAGGCGGTGACGTGAGGGAGATGACTTTTATTATTTTAGTAAGTACAAATAAGGTAAGATTAGATCTCTGTGCGTATTCTGATATTCTCTCCCTCGTGCTCCTATTCAGTTGGAGGAGGATCCCGGGCTTGGACTTGAGTTGGTGGGTGTTGGACTTGAATTGGAGTGTCAGAGTCAAGAGGGCGAAGGACTCCACGAGGTTGCACAAGAGAGAGAGCATGGGACAAAGGAGGGAGAGGATCCCCTTAGGGTGGCCTCCCTTGGGGTATCCCCCTTGAACTCTTTCTTGACTTTGACTTCCCCTTAACTTGGGCTCCTCCTTAATTTGTTGACTTGGGTTCTGAGGTGACGTGAGCCTTTCTTAATTCATTGGGCTTGACCCAGTGATTCAAGAGAGGAAGGGGTTAAGGGCATGTGTTTCTTCTTCACTCGAGTAAGAGTTTTCTTGCTCTTACGATGCTTTTTCATCTTCGTGGACTCCACTGATTCTTTTTTTTTTCTTGGGCGACACCATCACATGGGTACGACCTTAGCGAGGCGAGGGCGCTGGCATTGAGTCTTGGTCATGCTGGCGTTGGATATTAACCATTGGGGATTGGCGTTGGATATTTACAATTAGACATTGGCACTGGGTATTGACCATTGGACGCTGACGCTAGGTATTGATCTTTGGGCGTTGGTATTGGGTATTGACCATTAAACGCTGGCACTAGGTATTGATCTTTGGACGCTGACACTAGTTATTGACCTTTGGACGCTGGCACTGGGTGGAGCACTAAACAACGACGAAAATTCGAACGTCCATAATTTTGAGCTCAGTTGTTCGTTTGATACGATTTTTTTTTGAATTCGTGTATTTTTCCAAGATCTACGACATGGGACACCAAATTTCTTTTTCCAAAAATGCTGCTTTCTAGATACTGGTTCTTTATACTGACATTGCCTTTAATTACACTCGCCATGTTGATAGGGCGATGGTGGAAATTTTTTGTGCTTTTAGGGTGGTGTTTCCTCCCCCCAAGAGGGCGAGGTTTGATGCCCCCAGTACTTTTTGGCCTAGGTCCGATGGCTAGGTTACTTCCTGGAAGACAGAACCCGGTGGTGCCCCCACTCCTTCCCAAATTGAGACTTCTGTGTGTACCAGAGTTAGCCCTTATACCGATGTAAGAGTTGAGACTCCAATGCAGTTTTGCTATGGGGACTGTAGCTTCACATAGCTATCATACTTCTAGTACTGGCTCGGTGTCAATCTAATATAGTCCCGCAGGTTATAGTGTGTTTGACAAAAATAATGTTCTCTTAATATTAAAATATCTAACATGATTACCTAGAGAGAGAGAGAGAGATAGGTTATTTGTATAAGAGCAAAGTCAGAGTTACGGTCATCCCATGAGAGGGATGCATAAGATGAGGTCGAGCTACGTATAGTCTCGGGGTATGGCTGTAGTGGCAGAGGCTTGCAAGGTGACTACTTGCGCGAGAACAGAGTCTGAGGCTGAGCTACGTATAACTCGGGAGATGGCTGTCGTAGTAGAGGTTTACAAGGTGACTACTTACGCGAGAGTAGAGTCATAGGCCGAGCTACATATAACTCGAGAGATGACTATCGTAGCAGAGGCTTAAAAGATGACTACTTGTGCTAGAGCAGAGTCATAGACCGAGCTACATATAACTAGGGAGATGGTTGTCGTAGCAGAGGCTTACAAGATGACTACTTGCACGAGTGTAGAGTCATAAGCTGTGCTACGTATAACTCGAGAGATGGCTGCCATAGTAAAGACTTACAAGGTAACTACATGCGCGAGAGCAGAGTCATAGGTTAAGCTACGTATAACTCGGGAGATGACTGCCATAGCAGAGGCTTGCAAGGTGACTACTTACGTGAGAGCTGAGTCACAGGTTGAGCTACGTATAACTCGGGAGATGGTTATCGTGGCAGAAGTTCATTCCATTTAGATGGAGATGAGGAGGGGCGCTGAGGAGCTGGGCGCCTGGTGGGCCCTTACTGCTGGGCGCTAGGTGCTAGGCACCTACTACTGGGTGCCTGAGGTTGGACGCTTGGTGAAAGGGAGCGAGACCCATTATTTAGGCGACATCATGGGAGGCTCCCTAGGTGGAAAGGGCTAGACCCATTGTTTAGGCAGCATCAAGGGAGGCGTTCAAGATGGAGATGGCGCCTTTTGTCTACCTTGTTGTTAGGTCATGTTCTGTAAGTAGGTAGTCCACCGTCTTGGGCGCTTGTGCCTTGATGGCGTTGAGGGTTTCACTGAGTTGGTTTTGCACCTCTCTGATCTTCTTGTCCCTTTGATTGGGGACATCCTGAGTTGGGTGGTAGTATTGGCTTCCATGATCTCCATATTGACTCTCTCCTTCGTCTTCGTCCTCTTGTGTAGGTATGTGTGGAGGGGGAACACGTGAGCTCCCTGCGCGCTGAGGAGGGACTACTGGGCGAGGGGTGCCTTGTTGTGGCCTTAGGGTATTTTGGCGAGATGCCCCATGGTAAGGGGCTGTATAGCGCCCAAAAGGGATGAGTTATTGCTTCTCTCCTATTGGAGGGAGTAGGGCTCCTTCTACGGGGTGAGAGGTGACACTTCTCTAGGCGAGCATCAACTGAATGATATGCTAGTTTTGTTTTATCAATAGTTGCATAGTCTGTAGAAGCTGTTGTCTAATCGCAGTAACGGATGGTTCCGAGGGTACGAGAGGAGACGAAGCCTCTTCCCGGTGGGTCGGGTTGTTATCTCCCGATTGTTGGCTCATTGATCTCGCCGTGATTGCCATGGATTAAGAGAGTAGAAAAATTAGTTGTTTCCCATAAACGGCTCCAAACTGATGATGCACAAATTGGTATTGCGCAAGATCAACAATCAAGTATATCAAGAGACACAATTAATGAGCAGTAAATAGGCAATCAATAGCAAAATTGTAAATAAGGAATCAACAACAAGATTTATAGTGTTTAGTCCGGGTGACCTACTCCACTCTTGAGAACTACAGCGGTGACCGGAGATCTTTATTGATGAACAAAAGTCACTAGGAGAGTGTACTCCAGGAGAATTACAGTGTTTTGGGAGAGAAAGAGGGAGAGAGAGACTTGGTGTGTAGAGAGGTCTCAAAGGTCATAAGATGATGCCCTTTATGTGGAGAGGGTTTACATTATATAGGTTTAATAAGGCGGTGAGATAGTGACGTGAGGAAGAGGACTTCTATTATTTTGGTAAGTACAAATAAGGTAAGATTAGATCTTTGTGCGCATCCCGATATTCTCTCCCTCGTGCTTCTATTCAGTTGGAGGAGGATCTTGGGCCTGGATTTGAGTTGGTGGGTGTTGGACTTGAATTGGAGTGTCAGAGTCAAGAGGGCGAAGGACTCCACGAGGTTGTGCAGGAGAGGGAGCATGAGACAAAGGAGAGAGAGGATCCCCTTGGGGTGGCCTCCCTTGGGCGGTGCCCCTTGGGGTGTCCCCTTGAACTCCTCATTGACTTTGACTTACTCTTAACTTGGGCTCCGAGGTGACGTGAGTCTCTCTTGATTCATTGGGCCTGACCTAGTTAATATCGGCTCATCTACTTCCGTTAAAAAACTTAATGAATTATCTGAGGGCGAAAGTGATACAACTTGTATACTTTAGGGATCAAATTGACAAATTGATACTTTAGGGACCAAGTTGATAAAAATGCATACTATAAGAGCTAAAGTATGGAATATATTTTGGTTCCCAATATTTTAATATTGCATCATTTTAGTTTCTAAGTATGTAACATATTTTTATATAGTCCCTCAAGAAGACAACATCTAAATTGTTAACAATTTTTTTTATCATAAACTTGTCACGTGATATTTAAATATGAGCAAAAAAGAAATTGGGTGGCTCTTGACCAAATATGTATAATATGGATAACTCTTAATCAAAATTTAGATAGTTCATGATCAAAACAGTGTTAATTTAAGTAGCTCTTTGACTAAAATTTGGTCAAGAGTGTTGGGAAAATACTTGCAACAAATTGGTTAATACGATGACAAGAAAAATAAATAAAATAATTAAATCAAAGCATACAAAGAAAGAAAACAGATAATTTACATGATTCGACAAAACTCATGCCTAGGCCCACAAGACGTGATCCAGTCACGTTCTTCACTATTGAAAAGAAATTGGGTACACAATAAAAGCCTCACCGTTCAAATTTTAAATTCTAAGCACGAGCTAGTTTATATCTTTGTACTCCCTAATGGGATTTCACCGCTCAATATGTAAAAAAGGACATCGAGTATTTTGTTAACTCTTATTACACAATAAATGAAGACAGAAATTCGGATGCTTGAAACGAAAGAATGCAATGCCTATTTATAGGAAAAGTCTTGATGGCACTTTGATAAATAAGCTGAACGTCCAGGGCAATGACTCAAAGGCCAAAAATCAAAATTTTATCGTCTTCTTCTTTTGCGTCCTTTGCACTTTGTCTTCCGCAAATCTTCCACCCTAAAGAGCAAGAAGCATATTCGGCACCACTTCGGCGCCCACTGACATCACATGTTTATTGCCTACACCAATGCCTCCTATAGTCCTTAGACAACAATGCGTCAACAAAGATTAATTTAAATTATTATTATTTTTTTGCCTAGATATTACGTGACAAATTTAAAATAAAAAATCGTTATCAATTTAGATGTTGTCTACTTAAGGGACCACATAAAAATATATTCAATATTTTAGGGACTAAAATGATGTAATTGAAATATTGTGGATCAAAATGAGATAAATCTTATACTTTGGGGACTTCCAATACAATTAAACATTATAAATTTTAGTAAAAGTTGGCCAAAAAAAAAAATAAATTTCAATCATTAACTTAAACTTATACCTAACGAAGAGAAGCTCAAAGTCTTAATGGTATGTTAAACTCGTTGAGGTTTAAAGTACCTCCGGATAAAGGATTTCATTTAGAAAGTGACATTTCTAATATGGAGTATCTAGATGGATCCTCTCAAGAAATAGAAGGTACCATTACTCTCGTTCCTATTGAAAGTGTTGTTACTGTAAATTAACCTATTGGTCATACAGTTGTGAGTAGATCAAGATCTAGAGAGTTAGCCTTGCTTTCATTGTCTTTTAAATGATTAGTGTTATTTTGTGGAATGTGAGAGGCGCAAGGAAAGAGGTAACTAGAAGATACCTGCAAACGTTAATTAGAATGAATGATGTTAGTTTTGTGGCTATCTTGGGACCAAAACAGAGAGGTGCAAAATTGCCAGACTTTACAAAGAGTCTAGGATTGAATTCTTTCGTTGGTAATACAATGGCTGAGAAATATATGTGGCTGCTTTGAGATGGTCGAATGGATGTAAGAATTGTGGATGTTTTTGATCAAGTTATGATAGTCGAGGTTTCTTATATGGGGTCTATGCCAGTTTTGGTATTTGTGGTGTATGCTCACTGTGACTATATATTGAGAAGACCACTTTGGGAACATCTGAAGGCAATAAGGACAGTCTCTATGCCTTGGATAGTGATGGGGGACTTTAATGCTATTACTGCCTTGGAGGAGAGAGTTGGTTCTGTTCCATATTTTTATTCAATGGATGACTTTAATAATTTCATTCAGGAGGCTGGATTGTCGGACAGTGGTTATAAAGGTAGTCACTTTACTTGGTGTAACAATCACCATGGCAGGTCCAGGACGTGCCAACGATTGGATAGAGTACTAATTAATCAAGAATAGGTGTTAAAGTTTGCATCTATGGAGGTGGAGCACATTGCAAGAATTACTTCAGATCATTCTCATCTTCTGATAAAAGTGATGGAGGTGCCCAGGCAAGCTAGAGTTTCACATTTTAAATTTCAGGATATGTGGGTAGAGCACCCTTCCTCTAAGTCGTTGATTTCCAGTAAATGGATTGGGGACTATTATGATAATCTTATTGAAATTTGTTTTTAAAGTTGAAGTATACAAAGGTGCATTTTATGCTCTGGAACAAGGAGGTCTTTGGGAATATCTTTGAGAAAATTAAGTTGAAAGAGGGTCCGCTATTAAGGGCAGAGTTGGTGGTTAAGAATGATGCTTCAAAAATAAATCTCTTAGAATCAAACAGAGCTAAAACAGAGTTGGGTGAAATTGTAAACCCCCACATGTTCATCTGGATATAGTGATACAATTATTTTGTATTACTTATATATGTGATGATATAGGAATGAATTAATAATGAATAAACTATGCATGTGGTAGCTGTAGAAAAAACTAAGATATATTAAGAAGCTTGAAGTTTTGAGATAGTCACTCTTAGGAGAAATAAATTTAGTTAAGTTTTAAATATATTTAGAGTGAAATAATATCAAAAATAGAACCGAAAGGCTAGGAAACCTTGGATTAGTTAATATGGGGTGTATTGGAAGTTTGGAAATATTTTGGAGTTAAAAACTATTTTGGAGAGAATTTGGGTAGAAAAGAATTTGATACTACCTTAGTATTTTAGAAATAAATTTTTACTTCAATGTCTAATGGACCTAAAATGTTTACAGTAGAAAGTAGACTTAAAGGGCTAAATAAGTGTATTTCACAAAAATTTCATGAATCGGCTTCTAACTAGTTCACAATCAAGTTGAAAGTCAGAGGTAGACTATACTAGCTCCCACGCGAAAATTCTTTATTTTTT
This sequence comes from Ilex paraguariensis, assembly GCA_963454935.2. Taxonomy (NCBI): domain Eukaryota; kingdom Viridiplantae; phylum Streptophyta; class Magnoliopsida; order Aquifoliales; family Aquifoliaceae; genus Ilex; species Ilex paraguariensis. The sequence goes on from CAUOFW020001702.1 coordinate 696,022, forward strand.
TAGCCTATAAATACCCTAGGGCCATGATCTAAAGAGTATTTACCTATTTTTCAACCCCAAGAAGCCTAGAAAAGTTTTAGGAGAAGAAAAAGAGGAAGAATGAACTGAATCTTGAAGGATTAACACGAGGTAATCGCAACGAAACACATTATGATCAAAATTTCAAGAATCAAGACAATGGTTTCTTCCTAAACTTGTTCATTGAGGCTAGGGTTAATGTATATGTATGTTTTGATTTTAAATCGTATATATATGTTATGAAATCATTATTTCTTGATTTTCTTACAAATCATATCATGTCTTGAATGGAATTATCATTTGATAGCCATAAAAACTCTCGTTTTTGTTATCAAAACCCTAGCTTTCAAGAAATATAAGTTTTACCATTGATATTCCATTGTTATTGATTTAAAATCTTTAGTGTTTTATTTGAACAATAAAATTATATTTCTTGATGATCTCTTGCATGTTCTTGCATTGTTATGTTGGAAAAATACCTGTGGAATTATGGTTCTTGGTTTACCTGTGATTTGGTGAATTGGTTTGGTATTGTATCTCTTGTGTGAATGTTTTGATACGTATAGGTGACCATTTACTGAGTATTTTAGAGTGTGTATATGTGTTTTTTTTTTATTTTGAGTTAGTTTGAAGGTTCCCTACCACTTTTAGTCAGGTTGGTGCCTTACGAGGGCCAAACTACTATTCACTCATGGGTATTGAGGCTGAGGCCTATTATACTATTCCTAAGTCAGATTTATCACTGTCGATACGTTGATATACACCCACTTTGAAGTTGTGCATCTTTGTGAAGATTGGTGGGGGGGCGGGGGGCGTGTTGGTCAGGATATTCTTAATGTGTGTATTAATGCTAAGTATCATTGCATACCTTAGATACGGTGTTGATAATGATTTGTTGTCTACTATGTAAACTTGAGATTTGATGAACTATCACTATTTTATTTTAAAAAGTTATATATGATATTTTGTAAAATGAGACCGGCCTATTTTATATGTTTTCAAAATCTTATTCGAGTTTAGGAGGATTTTCCTACAGAGCTAAGTGGCCACTCCCAACAAACAACATCTTTTTTAGGTTGTGGTCTAAAGGAAGAGCTCGAATTGTATAAACAAGTAAATTGGGAAGCTTAGATTGACGGGGACATGAATCTCGAGGTGGACATTTAGAGTTGTTTCCTTTATGTTCTAGAGTGAGAGATTAATTATGAGACAATGTTAAGGATACTGTTTTATTTATTTCGTTGCAAGATAATATTTAATTTTTTGATGTAGTTTCCATGGTTTGGTGTATTTGTTTTGAATGATACTTTAGTTATTATGGATGATGAATCAAATTTATGTTATTTATGGATTTTATTAGTTGCTCTCATGATATGAATTATTATAGATAGTAATGTCTTCTAGGGTGCATTTTGGGGCGTTACAAAAACTTTAAGGTTGGAGGAGGTATTTTGGAAAGATAAGGCAAATATAAAATGGGCTTTGCATGGTGAAAGAAATACAAAGTTATATCATCCTATGGCCAAAGATAAGGCAATAGGGAATATAATAGTGAGAATTAAAGGTAAAAATAATCAGTGGCTAGAGGATGAAACTGATATAGCAAATTATGTTATTGGTTTCTTCTCTCATCTATACAAGTCAGGGGATCATTCTATTAAAGAGGAATTTTTCTCAGTTATTCCTAAGCTGGTTTCTCAAGAAGATAATGATTGTCTAGCTTGTCCCGCTACTATGACAGAGTTGCAAGAAGTTGTTTTATATATGTCAATAGAGAGTGCTCCTCGACCAGATGGCTACTTAGGTAAATTATTTCATGAGTCTTGGGATATTATCAAGCGGGATGTTCTCAAAGCTGTAAATATTTTTCTGAGAGGTGGAGTTGTTCCAAGGTCAGTTAATTCTACATTGCTATCTCTAATCCCTAAGAAAACATCTCCTTCCTTTTTCTCAGAATATGGGTCAATTAGATTATGTAATTTTGTCTATAAAATTTTTACTAAACTGTTGGCTTCTAGTCTTAGTTCCGTTTTAACAAGACTAATTTTAGAGGAGCATCATGGTTTTTAAAAGGGTAGAAACATTGATGATTGTATTTCAATAGCTCAATTTATGGTGGATGAGTTGGATAAAAAGTTAGGAGATGGTAATCTGGTGGTTAAATTGATATGATGAAAGCTTATGAAAGGTTGGAGTGAGATTTTTTATTACATTCTTTGTGATGTTTTGGTTTTTTTTGATAGTTTTGTGAAGATTATTAGTAACTATTTGCACAATTAGAATATCTCTTTGATTATCAATGGCCAAAGATATGGTTTTTTTCCCACATCCAGGGGATTAAGGCAAGGGGGTCCAATCTCCCCAAGTTTGTTTATGATTGCTAAGGAGGTTTTGAGTAGGGGCTTGAGAAGGTTATATCGAGAGGGGTTGGTGAAGGGATTCCATACAGGTAGAGGGTTTTACCTATTGAGCCACTTGTTGTTTGCAGATGATGCTTTGGTATTTTTGAAAGGGAATAAATCATCTCTAGCCAATTTTCTTTCTTTTATAAAAGAATATGAGGCATATTTTGGGCAAAAAGTCAATAGACAAAAAAGTTCTATGTATTGTTCTTCTAGGATATCTCAAGCAAGGAAATTTGCTCTCTCACATATAGCTAGAATTCCAGTTATGGTTTGCCCTTTTACTTATATGGTTGTCTTATTATTAAGGTTAGACCAAAGTTGATTCATTTTAAGGATGTGGTGTAGAAACTCAGAGGCAGGTTGGATGGATGCTATGCAAAGATGTTATCTAATATAGACAGAGTGGTGTTGGTTACGCCTGTTCTTAATGCTATTCCAATTCATATTTTGGCTTGTATTAATCTACCTAAAGGTATCAAATCAAAACTATGCTCTATGATGGCTTGTTTTATTTGGTCAAGCAACTCACTTGAGAAAAAATGACATTGGATTTCTTGGAAAGCTCTGTTTGTTCCACATGAAGATGGGGTTTGGGGATCAGAAAATTTGGTGAGATTGAGAAAGATTTTCGTATCAAGCAGGTTTGGAATATTTTAGCAAGGTCTTCTCTATAGTCAGAAGTGTTTATTACAATGTTTTTTGAATGTAAGCATATGCTTCTCAGTAAAGGTCACTTAAAATCTAAAATTTTTAGATCTTTGTCCCCATGGTTTGAAGTTGTTATTTCTAACTCCCATATGTTGGTGGTTTCAAGAGAGGCTATTGATTTTTGGTTTGACAATTGGTTAGGTTGTGGACCTTTATAGCTTCAGATTGATGGAGTTCCTACTATTCTTTCAAAGGTTTGAGCAGTTTTGCAGGGTTCTACGTGGAACGTGAATATAGTTAGGCCATGGTTATCAGAGCAGTTAGAGGAGGAAATCTCTTCATCTGGTATTTGCATCACTTCTTGCCAAGATCAATTGGTTTAGAAACATACGAAAGAAGGTTTGTTTTCTATTAAGAGTGCTTGGAATCTGGCTAGACAGTAGGGTCAGTTGAATTCTATAGTTGCGCTAATCTGGAAACAACCTGTGTCTCCAAGTGCTTAGCCAGTAGGATGGAAAGTTTTAAGGAATGCATAGCCTTTGGATTCGAGAGTTCAGGAATTGGGTATTCCCTTGGTCAGTAGGTGTGTTCTCTTTTACCAAGGAGTAGAGAGTCTATCTCATATATTGGTTAACTGTCCTTATGCTCAAGCAATTTGGAGAGGGTTGTCTGCCACTATGGGGTTTCTGATTTTGGGAGGTGAAGAACCAATCCCACATTTTGTCAGAATTGTGAGGACTAATAGTAAAGCCTCTCTAAGCCGCACCTTAGTTAGGGGTATTTCTATACTCATTTTTTGGCAACAATGGAAAGAAAGGTGTAGAAGGATATTTGAAACTTCTAAGCTTCATTCTTTCTCTCTGATTAGAAAAATTCTTAGTATTTTGAGGTATCTGTAATGCCCCCAAAATTGGGGGTTTTTAATTTAACAAAATTCAGGCAGAGTCTCCTTTGTACGGGGAGCTCTACCCAAAACACAACCTGTGCAATTATATTACATTGACCACACCGGGTCCATTTATAAGTGAACATTAAAATAGTCTATATGAGTTCGATTTGTAATGCCCCAAAATTCCCATTGGACGACATTACTATCTAAAATCATTCACATCATGAGAATACTAAATAAATCCATCAAATAATAAAATTTCATTCACCATATGTAATATCCACAATATCCTCCCAAAAGAATAGACCAAGCTATGGCAATTACATTCCAAAAGAATTACATTTAAACTTAGGAACGAAATAAAAAAAATTCTAAATAATACGTGATCGTAAATAAATTCCCTAGTCTAGCACAAAAATAAACTATAGCTCTAGACGTCCATCTCGGGATCTAGGTTTCCCTCTGGTGGAGCCTCCCAATTTTCCGGCTCGTCAACTCCGGGATCTTCCTCTAGCACGAAGTTTGAAAAAAAAATATTATTGGTAAAGGGTGAGCACTAAGCTCCATAGGAAAATCCTCCCAAACTCTAACAAGGTTTGGAAAACGTAGAAAACGGTCGGTCTCATTTCACAAATAGCATACGTAAATTTTGAAAGAAAACATGATATTTTTAAAAGATCTCAAGTTTATACATTAACAATAATTAAGTACAAGAGTAAAACCAATCCCACCATAAATAACCATTCCAAAGAGTAATCATTCCCACAACAATTTCCAAGATAATCATATCCAAAAAATAACGCAATAAACAATAACCACAATGTATCTCAAGTCTGATGTAAGATAATCGCATGAATAAACATATAGAGAATATCCTGGCCCCCACACACACAAATCCTCGCAAGGATATCAAACTTCATGAAGGGCACCTACCAACGCATTTCCCCATACTAATGCACTGGCAATAACGAATCCAACCCATGCATAGTATACTAATCCTCTGACAGGGCACCCATGAGCTAATAGTGGTTTGGTCCTCGCAAGGCACCAACCCTACTAAGAGTGGTAGGAAAAGTTCAAATCCACACAGAGTAAGAACCACACACATCTACCCACTCTACGATACCCGGTCAACGACCACCTATGGTCATCCAAACACTTCCATGAGATACAATCACCAACAATTTCTTGACAAAAGTTCATAATTCCCAAAATTTCCAAAATTTGTCGTTTGTTATTCAATAGAACCATATAAGAAAAATAAATAAGAGATCAACATCAATACCATTTTATTGTTTAATGGAAAGTCTAAAGTTTGGAAATCAAAAACAAAGGAAATATGAAGAGAAAAATCCGTTTTTCTTAAAATCTAAGGTTTGAAGATGAAAAAGAGAGGTTTAATGGTTACCCAACCATCACATTGTTTAAAACATGACATTTATTGCAAGAATAACAAGAATTAAAGATTTTATAACATACATATTGACTTTAGAGTCAAAAGAGTACATATATACATAAGCCCTAGCCTCAATGTAGGAGAATGAGAAGAAATTCTTACCTTGAATCAAAGTTCCAAACCAAAACCCAAGCTCTAGAGACCTCCTTTCTCCCTTTCCTCCTTTTCTCTATCTTCTCCTAGGGTGCTAAGAGGTTTGGGGTGAGAGTGGAGTGAAAAGAATGGGAGTAAAGTGGCTGAAATCAGTGTTTTAAACACAGTAGTCCCGAAGTTATTGTTCACAGGCTGTTTGAGTTTTCTCCAAAATTACGATTTTGTCACTAAAAATCTCTAATTTGATCCACATGACTACCTTAAGGTTTTTTGATGTTTCGGATTCATTTTTAATGTTATTTTAACCTAAAACATTTATTTTTATGATTTATCTGAAAACTAAAATAAATTTTAACTCGAAACACTAAAATTACTATTTTATTTATCTGAACCGCTATATGTGCTAAACGACTATTCCAAGTTTTTTGGATCTCCTAGGTTCAATGATAATATTATTTTGACCTAAAAAATTAATATTTTTACTTAGTTACCCTTATCAACCTTAAACACCTCCAAAAATTAAATTTCAAAAAAAAAATTTGCCTCCATAGTATTTATTCACACTATTGAAATCTATAGGGTTCATGCATACCTCCTCACCTATATTAGCATTTCAAAAATAATAACTTGCTATATAAAGATAAGAGTGTGGGGGTTTACAATCCACCCCTTTTAAAGAAAGTTTCGTCCTCGAAACTTACCTTAAGTAAAGAACAAATGAGGGTACTTCTCTCGCATCTCCAGCTCTGGTTCCCAAGTAGCTTCCTCCACTCCATGGTGTTGCCACAAAACCTTTACTAGTCTGATGACTTTGTTGCGGAGCACCTTCTCTTTGGTGTCAAGAATCTTCACCGGTTGTTCTTCATAGGTGGCTCTGTCTTAAACTTCAATATCCTTCAAATCTATAACATCCGTGGTCTCTGACTGACACTTCCTCAACATCGACACATGAAACACATCGTGTACTCCGGATAACCGAGTTGGTAATTGAAGTTAGTACGCTTCTTTGCCCACCAGTTTGATCACTTCAAATGGTCCTATGTACCTTGGAGCTAACTTTTCCTTCTTGCCAAATCGCAGCACTCTCTTCTTGGGTGATACTTTAAGAAACACGTGATCTCCCACCTTGAATTCCAAGGGTCTTCGTCTTTGATCCGCATAGCTTTTTTGTCGACTTTGTGTCGTGCGTAGTCTCTCCTGGTTGAATTGAATTTTTTTTGTAGTTTCTCGAACATTTTTTGGCTCAAACAAGCTACTCTCGCTAGCTTCCAACCAACAAGTTGGGGACCTACATGGTCTTCCATACAACGCCTCATACGGTGCCATCCCAATACTTGTCTGATAGCTGTTGTTGTATGCAAATTCCACCAACGGCAAATGATCGCTCCAACCTTCGTTGAAGTTCAACACACAAGCACGTAACATGTCTTCTAGAATCTGGATCACCCTCTCGGATTGGCCATCTATTTGGGGATGAAAGACGGTGCTAAAGTGCAACATTGTCCCCATAGCTCTTTGAAGACTTTGCCAAAATTGCGCTACGAAACGAGAATCACGATCCGACACAATGGATAGCGGAACTCCATGCAATCTCACCATCTCGCGAATATGGAGCTTGCTTAGGGTCTCTAACGTGTTGGTGGTCTTCATACTCAAGAAGTGAGCAGACTTGGTGAGTCTATCAATAATGACCCATACGACATTATGCCATCGCGAAGTCCATGGAAAGCCAGATACAAAGTCCATGGTGATGTGATCCCACTTCCACTCGGGAATAGGCAAGGACTGCAATAATCCTTCGGGCTTTTGATGCTCAATCTTCACTTGCTGACACACTACACATTTTCAAACGTATCTAGCCGCATTCTTCTTCATTCCCTTCCACCAATACTGCCGCTTCATGTCCCTATACATTTTGGTAAACCCGGATGTATGGAGAACTTAGAACGATGGCACTCGCCCAACACTTCTTCCCTTACTTGGTCATGATCGGGTACACATAGCCTTCCCCGAAATCGTAACTCATCATCATTTATCGCCCAATTCTCAACAATCTCACTCCTTTCCAACTTACTCCGAATAGTCTCCAACTAGTTGTCTAATCATTGCAAAGCCACAATCCTTTGTCGAAGCATCGGTTGAGCTACAAGATTGAATAGGCATGGTCGATCCCCCTGTCTATCCACCCATAGATAAAATTCCACCAAAGCATCCATCATCTTCCACCTATTCACCACAAGGGAATTGATTTCACCTCGAGATTTTTTACTCAGTGCATCCGCTACTACATTCCCCTTCCCCGGATGGTAATTGGGTGTGAAATCATAGTCTTCTAAATACTCAATCCATATTCTTTGCTGAAGATTCAAGTCCTTTTGGGTGAATATGTACTTGAGGCTCTTATGATTAGAAAACACTTGAAATTTCTCTCCATACAAGTAACACCTCCACAACTTAAGAGCAAAAACCGCAGCGGCAAGCTTTAAGTCATGGGTGGGATAATTCTTCTCATGAACTTTGAGTTGCCTAGAGCCATAGACAACCACATTCCCTCCTTGCATTAGCACACACCCCAAACCTTGTAGCGAAGCATCGGTGTGCACATCATTTCCTTCCCCATTACTCAGAATAATGAGAATAGGAGTGGTTGTCAACTTCTCCTTCAATATGCAAAAAACTAGTTCACACTCTTGAGTCCACAAGGGGTAGTAGTTGACAAACTGATATAGATACGACTGAAATACCCTGTGCATTAAATCTATGAAGGCTGCTGGAGCATTAGTTAATCCGAACGACATCATCGTATACTCGAAATGACCATACCGAGTACAGAAAGCAGTCTTAGGAATATCTTCCTCCTTGATCCGCAATTGATGATACCCTGTGCGAAGATCAATCTTGGAGTAATACTTAGAATCCCTCAATTGATCAAATAGGTCGTCGATTCATGGCAAAGGGTATTTGTTCTTCACTGTTACCCGATTCAATTTTCGGTAATCCGTGCACAACCAAAGTGTCTCATCATGCTTCTTCACGAAGAGTACCGGGGCTCCCCAAGGTGAAGTGCTCAAACGGATAAACCCAATGGTTAATAGATGATCCAGCTGCTTCCTTAGCTCCTTTAACTCCAAAGGTGTCATTCGATAGGGAGCAATGGATATGGGTTCGATTCCCGGGTAGAGATTAATCTTGAACTCAATCTCCCTGTGTGGGGGTAGCCTAGGTAGTTCGTCTGGGAAGACATCCAAAAAATCTGATACTAGCAACACCACATCCGCTTGGAATTTATCCCGATCATCTCCCATCAAGCTAGCTAAGAAACTCAAATGGCTTCCTGCCTTCGCTTTCAAGAATCTACTACTCGTTGTAGGAAATGGATGGGAGAAATTTCGGTCATTCACGAAACTGAATACTACTCCTCCCGGTAGTTGAAAAGAAATCCGTTTACGGAAACAATCCATTACCGCCCGGAATGTGGATAACAAATTCATCCCAAAGATCACATCATACCCCTTCATGTCTAAGGCAACCAAATCTACAATCAATTCGTGCTCCCCAATTCAAAGCACGCAACCCCTACACACCTGGCTAGTATCTAACCGTTCTCCCATAGGCATATTAATACACAACGCATGTTCTAGCCTCTCGAAGCCCAATCCCAATTTAATAGCATATGCAGTACGTATAAATGAATGAGTCGCACTTGGATCAAATAAAATTCGTGCCCAAGAATTGTAGAGGAGAACAATACCTTCCACCACTGCATTAGAGGCATCTTCCTCCGGTTGGGTCAAAGCAAATACCCTTCCTTGGTTGGCGCCACTTGGGGCTAGAGCTTCAAACGATCTCTACTATTATAGTGGCCTTTGTAGCGGTGACTTGTTTTCATTCACACACCCGGTTGATTGGTTGGTTTTGGTTGAAAGCAATGGGCAGTTATCTTTGAAGTGCCCAACACCTCCACATGCAAAGCATCGACGTGGGTCGGTGCCTACTCTCTCTCGTACTCCTCCCGCTCCTCGAGCTGTCTGTGGTCTCTGTCCAACTGCCTGATCTGGGCGACGGTAGAGTGCCGCTCTCTGTGCTCCACTGCTACTAGCCCTGGTCCTGATCAGACCTCCCCTCATAAGGTTCTGTCGCCGCTGATTATCTTCCATGTCTCTCTCCACCAACATAGCCCTATCCACAAGATCCCCATAGTCACAGATCCTAAGAGCCATAAACTTCTCCCCAATGGCCAACCTCAAGCCTTTCTCAAAATGTTTGGCCCTCCTCGCCTTTGTGGCGTTGAATTCTGTGGCATATCGGGACAACTCTTCAAACTTTCTGTCATACTCCCCCACCGTCAAACTACCTTGTCAAAGAGCGAGAAAATCGGCACTCATCTTGTCTCCAACTGACTCAGGAAAATATTTGTCTTGGAAGAATTGATCGAAATCCTCCCAAGTAAGTGCATTTGTGTTCCTCCGTCTCTTTACCGAATCCCACCAATGTTCGGCCTCCCCCTCGAACAAATAGGTAGCAAAACCAACCTTCAAGTCTTCGGTAACTCCCATGCCGTCATAAATCTTCTTCACCCAGTGAATCCATCTATCTGCATCCAAAGGATTGGAGCTCCCTTGGAAGGTAGGCGGGTGTTGCTTCAGAAATTTTTGAAGAGTTGCCATCCTTCGGTTGTCGTCTCCATTGCCCGACACTTGTGCTAGGGGGTAAGCTCCACCATTATGGTTGTTATTTCCATTCTGGTTTTGTACCAAAGTGGTGAGCTCCCTCAAACAATAATATATGCCGCTTATGGCATCGGGATGTGGTGGTGGTGGATTTGCTTGTCCTCCACGCCCACGCCCACGTCCACGTCTACTGTCCATCCTACACATAAATTCACAATTAGTTTCATTGATGTACAAGATATTCTAGTTATCACTTTGATCTAAAGCATAAGGTTCGTATAAAATTAGATCAACAATTTTCTTCAACCTAGTCCTACTTTTCTAGTGGTATTTCATAACCTACAGCTCCCATGTAAGACCTAATTTCTAGGCTCTGACACCAAAACTGTAACACCCCAAATATCGGGGGGTCCTTAATTTAACAAAATTTGGGCAGAGTCTCCTTTGTATGGGGAGCTCTACCCAAAACACAACCTGTGCAATTATACTACATTGACCATACCGGGTCCATTTATGAATAAATATTGACTACACCGGGTCCATTTATAAGTTAACATTAAAACAATCCATATGAGTTTGATTTGTAATGCCCCAAAATTTCCCTTGGATGACATTACTATCTAAAATCATTCACATCATGAGAGCACTAAATAAATCCATCAAATAATAAAATTTTATTCACCATATGAAATATTCACAATATCATCCCAAAAGAATAGACCAAGCTATGAAAATTACATTCCAAAAGAATTACATTTAAACTTAGCAACGAAATAAACAAAATACTAGACTATATATGATCGTAAATAAATTCCCTAGTCTAGCACAAAAATAAACTATAGCTCTAGACGTACACCTCGGGATCTAGGTTTTCCTCTGGTGGAGCCTCCCAATTTTTTGGCTCGTCAACTTCGGGATCTTTCTCAAGTACGAAGTTTGAAAAAAAAATATTATTGGTAGGGAGTGAGCACTAAGCTCTGAAGGAAAATTCTCCCAAACTCTAACAAAGTTTGAAAAACTTAGAAAACGGTTGGTCTCATTTCACAAATAGCAAACGTAAATTTTGAAAGAAAACATGATATTTTTAAAAGATCTCAAGTTTATACATTAACAATAATTAAGTACAAGAGTAAAGCCAATCCCACCATAAATAACAATTCCAAAGAGTAATCATTCCCATAACAATTTCCAAGATAATGATATCCAAAAGATAATGCAATAAACAATAACCACAATGTATCTCAAGTTTGATGTAAGATAATCGCATGAATAAACACATAGAGAATATCCTGACCCCACACACACAAATCCTCGCAAGGATATCAAACTTTGGGAAGAGCGCCTACCGATGCATTGTCCCATACCAATGCACTGAAAATAACGAATCTGACCCAGACATAGTATACTAATCCTCTGACACGGCACCCGTGAGCTAATAGTGGTTTGGTCCTCGCAAGACACCAACTCCATTACGAGTGGTAGGAAAAGTTCAAACCCGCACAGAGTAAGAACCATACATATCTACCCACTCTATGATACCCGGTCAACGGCTACCCATGGTCATCCAAACACCTCCATGAGATACAATAACCAATAATTTCTCGACAAAAGTTCATAATTCCCAAAATCCCCAAAATTTCTCGTATGTTATCCAATTGAATGATATAAGAAAAATAGACAAGAGATCAACATCAATACCATTTTATTGTTTAATGGAAAGCCTAAAGTTTGGAAATCAAGAACAAAGGAAATATGGAGAGAAAAATCCATTTTTCTTAAAATCTAAGGTTTGAAAATGAAAAAGAGAGATTTAATGGTCACCCAACCATCACATTGTTTAAAACATGACATTTATTGCAAGAATAACAAGAATTAAAGATTTTATAACATACATATTGAATTTAGAGTTAAAAAAGTACATATATACATAAGCCCTATCCTCAATGTAGGAGAATGAGAAGAAATCCCAACCTTGAATCAAAGTTCCAAACCAAAACCCAAGCTCTAGAGACCTCTTTTCTCCCTTTCCTCCTTTTCTCTATCTTCTCCTAGGGTGCTAAGAGGTTTGGGGTGAGAGTGAATGAAAATAATGGGAATAAAGAGGCTGAAATCAGTGTTTTAAACACAGCAGTCCCGAAGTTATTGTTCACAGGCTGTTTGGGTTTTCTCCAAAATTACGGTTTTGCCATTAAAAATCTTCAATTTGATCCATATGACTACTCTAAGATTTTTCTACGTTTCGGATTCATTTGTAATGTTATTTTAACCTAAAAACATTTACTTTTATGATTTATCTCAAAAATAAAATAAATTTATACTCGAAACACTAAAATTACTATTTTATTCCTCTAAACTGCTCTATGTGCTAAACGGCTATTCCAAGTTTTTCGGATCTCCAAAGTTCAATGATAATATTATTTTGACCTTAAAAATTAATATTTTTACTTAGTTACTCTTATCAACGTTAAACACCTCCAAAAATTAAATTTAAAAAAAAAATTTACCTCCCTAGTATTTTTTCATACTATTGAAATCTATAGGGTTCATGCATAGCTCATCACCTATATTAGCATTTGAAAAATAATTACTTGTTATATAAAGATAAGAGTGTGGGGGTTTATAGTATCAAGTTTTTTTGGTTAAACAAAAATTGTACTGTCATCATACTTCTGACGATAGTATATTCGTCTTTTTCCTGTTTACTTGAATCAAAAACAGATTAAATCTGTTAACCAACAACTTCTTAAAGATGGACAAACGAGTAAATAGTAAGAAGACGAATATATTGCCGTTAGAAGTAAAAAATCAATGAAGGAGGCTCTACTAACTAAACCACAACTAAACTACACAGTTAAAAACTCTCCAAGTATTTGATCCAATGATAATATTGGAAAATGAATATATAAATTGGGTTAAAGACCCTTGCTATATTGCAAAGCAATTTTTAGACATAGATAATGCTATGTTAATTACTGGTAATCGGGATAGGAGATATTACGAATTGATTCTTAAAGAAACTGATTCAGTATAAATTGAACATTTTTATAAGAAAAGTTATGATCCTCCAAAAAATATTGCTTATAGCAAGACTACATTATTAAGGATTATATTTGAAAGTGCCTGGGGTATAAGTTTAATTAAACCCATAAAAATAATAACGTATCCGTATTCAGCTTGTAACTATTTTGATTATATTGATGCTTGACATAATGCCTTTTATTTTCAAAACCAGTACTTAACAAATACCTAGTTTTTTTATATTTCTTGAAACTTTTAAGGAGTTTCCCAACTTGTTTATGCCCGGTGGGAAACCAATGGAGTAATTGAGGAGATATATCCTCCAGAGATGCAACAAATTTTCCATATTTATAAATAAAAGAGCCCAACCTTAAAAGGCAATAAAATTGAGGATATACACATCTTAAAATTTTCAATTGAATACTTTACACCTTCTGTTTGGGTATGGAGTCTTATTTGTGATTTTGATCGTAATGGAAATCCCATATTACTTAGAGAATTTTAGGTAAGATGTTGGAATAATTATCCTCTAAATGAGAAAATTCTAGTTATGTCAGCATGTCTTAAAGTCATGCAGGAAGAAGAAGAAATTGGTACTTCTAAAGGAAAAAAAATATCACTCAATACTGGATTAAATCCAATAGAAATTTTTAAAGAAAATATTTTAAAAGAAAAACTCCATTTGCAGAAAGAACATCTTAAAGCAATAGTCGTGCAAGAAATGAGATTACAGATGATGATTACATTTGACATGAGTAAAAATGAGGGAATAGATCTTGTAAACACTCCCACTGTAAAAATACGTTATAAGGGTAAAGAAAAGGTCGAAGAACGACGTAATACTTCGTTTGAATTTGATGACGATCTTATAGATTCCCACGGTTATACCCTTATAATAGGTTATACACCTCTAAATGAAGATATGGAGATAAAAATCTAAGATTGTCATAATAGCAATAATGAAGTAGGCAATGAACTATATGATTTGCTATACAGGTAAAAGGAACCATCATTAGCATTAAAGAGGTGGCGCCACCAGAAAAACCACAGGCACTGATGAAAACCTGTGATGTAAGCAAAGATGTAATAATGATATATGCAATGATGTTATGAATAGTGTAATTTTATTTTTTTTGAAATCCAGACTTCAAGTCCGCTGTGTCTACTTAAGGGGAGTGTGCTTAGCTTGAAGAACACACCCGGTCGTAGAGACACCCTTCTTTCTCTCTATCCCCTTTCTCTTTGAAATCTCTCCCTCTTGTAAACAAGACTTTTCACTTCCTTTGTAAGTATATCTTTTGTAAGGTGTTTTATCAATATAAATAAAAGTCTTTAGATTGTATATTTAGATTTTATTGATCCTTTAGATTGGGTAGTCGCTAACTATACTTTTTACTTTTAAAGTTTCCCATTTTTTTTTTTGGAAATTTTCAATTATATTTAATTATTTGACTGTGGGTGGAGCATAATAAATTAAAAACCACTCAATAAATGGAATTATCCTTTTTTCTCTTTGCATAAAAGAGTAAAATATTTATTTGTATGTTTGCCAATCATCTTTCGTCATTGTTTTAAAATACCAATTTGTAAATTCTTCATATTTAGGAAGATGAAATTCTTTATTTATTTTGTGCCAATTTACTATAAATTTGTTGGGTTTTATATCCATGAAACCTTATACTTGGAATCCGATTTTGGATATTGTTCGATCTTGATCTTCTTCTAAAGAAGATTCATTATCTTGTCTGTATATACCATATGGAATTTTATTTTGTGAAATTTAAACACCTTCAATTATAGATTCTTTGCCTCTACTTCTATCAGGAATGGACAAAGTAGATCTTCTATAAGGAGAATTATATACATATGAAGTACTTGATTAATTAGAGATTTTTAATCCTGAAAAACATTCTCTTGCAAATTTAATTAATATATCACCATCAGAAGATTGAGCAATTTGGATTACTTTTTGATTTACATCTAGTTTTTAGGAACTACAATAGTCAATTCCCAGCTTTCTGAAAATTGAATATATGACCATTTAATAGTTTTAGGGATTTCAAGTTTATTTTTTATCATATTAGTTTCAATTAAAGTTGTTTGACCTTTGAAGTTATGTATTTTAGCTTCTGGCAATAAAGTATTCATTACTTTATAATATTCTCTATAAGTGATGATCATTATATTGGTTCCTTCTTTAAAGTTATAATCTACAATTTTAATATTGGCTGTTAAAACATCTAACATATTTTTATTAGTTAAAGATATTGATAGATTTTGAAAACTATTAAAATATACTAGTCCAGTATTTAAGGTAGATTGCATTATACCTATTAAAGATTGATTAAAATCTAGATATTTAGCATCTGTAAATGCTAGCATAAAAGAGGCGAATCCATGTAGAGTTAAGGATTTTAAAGCCACTTGAACTACTTCGATATATAAAAATTTATATTTTTATTTAGTTTTTAAGATTTCTTTTTCTGTTAAAAGTTGTAAGGTATACCCATACTGGTCGAAGGGAATTGTTCTTTCTAAAGATTCAATCATTAAACTTGATTTAAAATCAAAAGTACCAATATTATAAATTTTCTAGGTTGGATATTAGGGTATATCACAATTTTCTAATTTATTTTCAATATATGAATATTCAACCTCTTTTAGGTTCTTTACATAATCCTCTTTATGTTTATTACCTATTTTAAATAGGTTTAAAGCCATTTTTATTTTTTCAAAAACATCTATTAATATATATGCTTCACTATTACCTTCCAGTTGCTACTATAATTCATCTTTTAATTTTGCTACAGTAATGCTACAATAAATTTTTTGCTACAATAATTCTTTTACAATTTTCTTTTTCCTTTTTTCTACTGTTGCTGACAATGATTTACAGGATAACAAGATAACACGGCCCAACTCCTCTATTCTCAGAAATAGCTTAACATCCTAACGTGATTTGGGTGCAGAACTATAGAAATCAAGAAATAGAACATCATAACAACACTACAGTAACAAATTGTAAAGTAACATTAGCATAGAAAACTTAAAGCATAATTACTTAAGCAACATGAATAAGCAATAGATTTGCAGATATACTAACAGAGAAGCTTTAAGCTATCATGGCTCTGATACCACTTGAGAGGAAGCACTCCCATTGAGCTAAAATCTTAAGGTGTTAA
Source organism: Ilex paraguariensis (assembly GCA_963454935.2). Taxonomy (NCBI): domain Eukaryota; kingdom Viridiplantae; phylum Streptophyta; class Magnoliopsida; order Aquifoliales; family Aquifoliaceae; genus Ilex; species Ilex paraguariensis. Next base: position 712,401 of record CAUOFW020001702.1, read on the forward strand.
CCAAGGTGCATACTTAATCTCTTATAGAACTTTCACCATTGGTCAGTAGTGGCTGGGCACCCATTCCCTCCCCACTTGGAGAAATGTTGGCCCTGACTAACTACCAATCACTCTCAGACCCAAATCTTCCCCTACTAAGGTTTGAACCTGCAACCACCTGGCTCTAATATCACTTTAATTCAAACAATTTTAAAATATTTTATAGGTACTAGTCTACAAAGTACATATAAGTGTAAAAAACTTTTAATGAATCTTAAATGTCCAACCCTAACCCATTTTAGAGGGTGAAAAGATGTCTTTTTGGCTAAAGTTTTATTAAGAACTTATGCTAATAATGAATTTTGAAAAGAGAAATTTATCCAACCTATTCGCTGAAATAATAAGAATTCATTTAAAACAAAGACATGGGGGATTTAAAATTTCAGATGCAAATTATACATATGGTGAAGTTATTTCTGAATGTATTGCAAAAGGATTAACTCTTTGTATTGACTTAAATCTTAAAGCTCAACTAAAAAGACAAAGAATAACAGGTCTTAAAAAATTGGGAGAATTTTGTCATCAATTTATACATAATATAGAAGTTCCAAGGGATAAATCTCAAACAAAAAGAAAAAAATTCTATAATAAATCTTATAAAAGAAGGAGGAAAATATATAAAACAATTATAAGGATTATAAAAAAAGGTAAAAAATAGACCTAAAAATTTAAAACAAAAAATAAAAAATTATCCAATGTTTTAAATGCGGGAAGATTGGACACTATTTCACTAAGTGTTTAACTAAACAAAAAGTAAATGAGTTAATTCTGGATGAGGATCTTAAAGATAAAATACTAAAATTAGTAAGTAATTCAGAAACTAAAGAAGAATTAGAAAGTTCATATTCTTTTGAAGAATTATGTAATAGATGAAATAATGAATCATCTGACGCTAGGGACTTAGAGAAGGACAAAGCTAGCTCGTCATCCTGTCAAACACAAACTAATTATTATAAAGATATATTTGACATAAATGGATTAAGCATAAACACTTTAATTAAATCACAATCACTAATTTTAGATTTTCTAGATCAAATTCAAGATCCTATATTTAAACGGAAAGCTATAGAGCAATACTTGGAATTAACTCCAGAAGAAAAGAAACTTTATATACCACAACCATATTCTTTAAATGAAGTAATAAATATATCTGAATCTATAATACTGTCAAAAACAAATCAAGGATGTCAAAACTGTTACCTTAATCGATAGTGGGGCTAATATGAACTACATAAAATAAGGATTAATTCCTACAAAGTATTTTGAAAAAACTAGATTGTCGTTAACCACAACTGATGGTTCTAAATTAAAAATTAAATTTAAACTCTCAAATTTTTGTATCTGTAACCAAGGAATTTGTATTTCTACTACTTTTATGCTTATAGTAAATTTAAATCAATTGCTAATATTAGGAGCACCATTCTTATCTATGCTTGAACCAATAGAAAGAATTGATTCCAAAGGAATTTTGACAACTGTATGAGGTAAAAAAATATTATTTGAGTTCATAACTCCTCCTAAAATCAAAATAATAAATCATATAAAAGAAATTTGATTTATGAAGAAAATCAAATAAATTTTTTACAATAAGAAGTAAAGATTTTAAATATATCTTATAAAATGGAAACTGATGAGTTTAGAGTAAAATTAAAAGAACTTGAAAGTAAAATAGTTAAAGAAATTTCTAATATAATTCCTACTGCTTTTTGGAACATAAAAAAACATGTAGTCACACTCCCATATATTAGAAAAATTAATGAAAATGATATTTCTACTAAGGCAAAACCTACTCAAATGAATAAAGTATATTTAGAACTTTGTAAAAAAGAAATTGATTTGTTATTAGAAAAATAATTAATTCATAAAAGTGATCCTCCTTGGAGTTGTGTTGAATTTTATGTAAATAATAATGTTGAAAGAGAAAGAGGAGTTACTAGATTGATAATCAATTATAAACCTTTAAACAAGGTTTTACAATGGATAAGATATCCAATTCTAAATAAAAAAGATTTATTATCTCGATTATACAATGCTAATTTTTTTTCTAAATTTGATTTAAAATCTAGGTATTGGCAGATCCAAATAGCTGAGAAAAGACAAGTACAAAACTGTTTTCACAATTCCTTTTGGATATTACGAATGTGATGTCATGCCATTTGGACTTAAAAATGCCCCTTCTGAATTTCAAGATATCATAAATGATATATTTTATCCTTATTTTGGATTTTGTATAGTTTATATCGATGATATAATTATCTTTTCTGATTCTATTGATCATCATTTTAAACATTTGAATATATTTATTCAAGTAGTCAAAATGAATGGTCTAGTCCTTTTGGTTGTAAAAATGAAATTATTCCAACTTAAAGTTTGTTTTGTAGGACATTATATTGAACAAGAAAGTATTGTTCCTATTGAAAGAAGTATTGAATTTGCTTTTAAATTCCCAAAATGAAATCAAAGATAAAAAATAATTACAAAGGTTTTTAGGCAGTCTTGATTACTTAATAGACTTCTATAAAAACTTAGTACAAGATACAACTATTTTTTATTCAAGGCTTCGGAAGAATCGATCCCCATGGATAGATCTTCACATAGAGGCAGTCAAAAAGATTAAGCTAAAAGCTAAAATATTACCATGTTTATCTTTAACTAATCTTGATTAGAATATGATAGTGGAAACTGATGTCTCGGATAAAATATATGAAGGTATTCTTTAAAAAAGATACCCCATTAATAATAAAGCAACACTTATTAGATTTACTTTAGAAAAATGGAGTACAACTCAAGTAAATTATTCTACTATTAAAAAATAAATTTTGTCTATAATAAAATGTATTAGTAAATTTCAAGGTGATCGTCTAAATCAAGAGTTTCGATTAAGAATTAATTGTAGTTCTACAAAAAATGTATTAGAGCAAGATGTGAAAAATATTGCTTCTAAACAAATATTTGCTCAATGGCAAGCTATTTTGTTAGTATTTGAATTTAAAATCGAATATGTAAAAGGGGAATTAAATTATCTTCTTGATTTCTTGACAAGAGAATTTTTTTAGGGATCATTATGATGACAGGAAACAGTAATTTTCGTGGCAGAGGTCATGGGAAAGAATTCATATAAATGCATATTACCCCCCCTTCAACTGAATCAAAACAAATTACATCGCTTAATCAACTTCTTAAAGATGGACAAACAAGTAAATAGGAAAAAGGCGAATATACTGGCGTTAGAAGTAAAAAATCAATGAAGGAGGCATTAATAACCAAACCAGAGATAAATTACACAGAGTTGAAAACTCTATTGGTATTTGATCCAATTATAATATTAAAAAATGAATAGATAAATTGGGTTAAAGACCCTTACTATATTGCAAAGCAATTTTCGACATGTATAATGCCATGTTAATTACCGGTAATTGGGATAGAAGATATTACGAATTGATTCTTAAAGAAACTGATTCAATAAAAATTGAACATTGTTATAAGAAAAGTTAAGATCTTTCAAAAAATATTGCTTATAGTAAGGCTACATTATTAAGAATTATATTTGAAATAGACTAGGGTCTAAGTTTAATTAAACCCAAAAAAATAACAAGATATCCATATTCAACTTATAAATATTTCGATTGTATCAATGCTTGACATAATGCCTTTTATTTTCAAAACTAGTCCTTAACACATACCTGATATTTTATATTTACTGAAAATTTTAATGAGTTCCCCAACTAGTTTTACGCTTGGTAGGAAACCCATGGAACAATTGGGGAGATATATCCTCTAGAGATGCAACAATTATTCCATATTTATAAAGAAAAGAGTCCTTAAAGGACAATAAAATTGAGGATAAACCCATTTTAAATTTCACAATTAAATACTGTAACACCCCAAAATTCACCATAGAAGGCATTACTATCTATGACCATTCCTATCATGAGAGCAACTAATAAAATCTATAAATAAAAAAAATTACTTTAATCATCCATAATGCCTAAAACATTATCCAAAATAAATATGCCAAACCAAAGCAATTAAATCCAAAAACAAATATTATCTTACAACAGAATAAATAAAATATTATCCTTAATATTGTCTTACAATTAATCTCCCAATCTCGAACATAAAGGAAACAATCCTAAAAGTCCACTATGGGATCCACGTTTTCATCAGTCCGAGCTTCTCAATTCACCTGCTCATCCAATCTGAGTTCTTCCTCTAGATCGTAATCTGAAAAAGATGTTGTTTGTAGGGGATAAACAATAAGCTCTGTAGGAAAATCCTCCCAATATCAAACAAGATTTTGGAAACTTATAAAATAGGTCGATTTTATTTTATAAAATATCATGCATAACTATTGAAATAAAAAAATGACAGTTCATGAGATCTCAAGTTTACTTAGTAGCAATAAATTAAATGAAGAAGCAAAACCAACTTTCAGACAATAAACCATTACCAATACTGTATCTCAGGTATGTAGTAAGACTTAGCATGGATACACATATTAAGAATATCCTGATCCACACACACACCCCTAATCCTCGCAAGGATACACAACTTTAGGAAGGACATATACTGACACATCAGCAGTGACGAATCCAATCCAAGATTAGTATACTAGCCCTCAATCTTGATACTCGTGAACGAATAATGGTTTGGTTCTCGCAAGGCACCAATCCCACTACGAGTGGTAAGGGAACCTTCAAATCCATTCGGAGTAAGAAATGCATCTACCCACTCTACGATACTTAGTCAATGGTCATCCATGTTCATCAAAAAATCCACAAAAGAGATACAATACCAAACCAATTCACCAATTCACAGGTAAAACAAAAACCATAATTTTATAGATTTTTTTTCCAACATAACAACTTAGGAAAATATCTAAGAGATCATCAAGAAATATAATTTTATTGTTCAAACAAAACTCTAGATTTTTTAAATCAAGAACAATGGAATCTCAAGGGTAAAACTTACATTTCTTGTAACCTAGGGTTTTGATAACAAGAACGAGAGTTTTTATGGCTATCAAACGATATCCTCATTCAAGACATGATATGATTTGTAAGGAAACCAAGAAACAATGGTTTCATAACATATATATATATATATGATTTATAAATCAAAACATATGTATATACTAATCCTAGCATCAATGAACAAGTTTAAGAATAAACTTCTACCGTGATTCTTGAGATCTTGATCATAATGTGTTTTGTTGTGAGTACCATGCGTTAATCCTTCAAGATTTAGCCCATTCTTTCTCCTTTTCTTCTCCTAAAACTTTTCTAGGCTTCTTGGGGTTTAAAAATAGGTAAATACTCTTTAGATCCTGGCCCTAAGGTATTTATAGGCAGAAAAATAGAGAAATCCCGTACGGGCGCGGGTAACAGTTTACCCATAACTTTTAGCTCGATTTTGATCTAGTGAGAGGCCAATTCACGAAATGTTCGTGAAATATGCTTTTGTAGCTCTTGAAGTTTAGTTTCTATTGTAATTTTGACATTAGGGTAAAAAGTTATAGTCAAAATAATAAGGTTATTTCAAATTCCTTTTTACCCAAATCCTCTACAAAATAGGTTTTAACTCTAGAATACTTCTAAACTTCTAATATAACTCATATAACCTCTTCCAATTAGCCATCTTTTTCAAACTTAAACATCTTCAAAACTCAATTTACCTTCGAACATAAATACGTGCAAACCTTACATTTTATAATCAATCTTTCAAGAATGATTCTAAGTTTGTACCATCATATTCATCTTAGAGAACTCTTAAGATAATATTATCCTTGTTTAATTTTAATACGTGGTCTTACAATCCACCCCCTAAAAGAAAGTTTTGATCTCAAAAATTAATCATCGAGTTAGTCTATCTAATTCTAATTGTCTATAGGGTCTCAATGCATATTAATCTCTTAAACATCAAATCCAAGATCAAAATAGAATATCATATTCTAAATTTTGAAACCATCCCTTCTACTTATAACATCATTGCAGTTACTTAGAGTTCCAAAGATTATCTTCCTTCATAGAATCCATTTATCACCTTTATTCTCAATAATTTTATATGATTGTTCCAACTAATTTCTTATCATGCATAACCACTAGATCATAATACTTAATTGTCAACTCATCTAATATCACAAATATTTTGACTTTCACAAATCCTTTTAGTAAACCTCATGTTTGCTTGTTACATGTAGCTTATCCATAAGTATATCAAAACAACTCAAATGCAATTCTGCTATTGGGATTACTCATCTTTCTTATACTAACATCATTGTATACAAAATTTAGCAATGACATTACGATAAGATTTATCTCGATTCTTAAAATAGATGCAATCTTATTAATGACTTTATCTCTCACTAGACTAGTGAAACTCACAATCTTTGAAAATCTAACAATAATTTCAATTCACAACTACACACTCCCACATAAGTCAATATTTTAGGATCAACTCTTAAGTTGCGCATCAATTTGCAATTTCTCATGATACTCCTTATCTTCACCGTTGTAGTTATAAGTCAAAGAATTCGTTGCACACTCTGATATAAATTATAATCCACTAATTGAAAGATCAAAATTAGCCACAAAATAAGAATCCCCATAGTTTTAAAAGTTTTGAGAAGATATGTCAAATTCCACCAAAGTGTACAATTGAAACCTAACCACACTTGTCCTCTAATTATAGCTTCTAAAATGTGTACACTAACGATCCATCTAATTCATTCAAATGGAATTTTAGTAATTAACCAACTATACTACTTAGGTTAAGGGTCAAGTTATATATCCAAGATATTTTTGCTTTCAATTCTCTATTTTGAGCTCAAATCAATAAGTCTTACAATCTCTTTTATAACTCACTTGTATCCGGATTCATACTTTTAGATCAAGTTTAATATCTTTACATGTTCACCAACTCGTTTAAGGCCAAATGTTTTTTTCTATTTTTCAAGTATTTATTTCCAATCTCTGACATTGAGCTAGAATCAATAAACTATGTAATCAATCCTTAGTGGCTTTCATTAACCTTTCTCTTTTTTCTCATGATACATGTATTCTTGAGTCCTTATGATACAATTCAATAAGATATCCTTCTTGTAATATACCAAAAGGTAAAGATAGACTATCAAGGATTCTAAAATATCTCTCAATTAACTATTACCAAATTTCTTGTGATATAATCAAAATCAAAACGAGACTCCAAATAATTCAATTAATGTTCTTCAATTTAACAACATTAGTTATCATGGTCTTAACAATTATTCGTAATCCCCATGATAACAAAGAGCTGTTAATTAGGAGGATAAGCATAATCATTTATAGTAAAAATCAAATATATTTTCTACATGCATGTCAAGGTCAATCTTAATAGTTATCATCATTGATTCCTCAAATTACATCTTTCTAATTATCACCACTAACTGTAAAGTTCAAATCTTCAACACTTAAACTAACAATCCTCAAGTATAACTAATCAAACATATCTGAATAATATATTAAGAGGAGAGACAGGAAAAAAAACTCCATATTCCCCCAACACAACTCCAATAATAGTAAAATATCACACAGAATAATACAAGTTCATATTAAACTCTGGATATCATCCTTATTTTAATAATTGTCTGTTATATCTGACCTCAAGCTTTGAAACATCTATAATCTTTAATCCTATAATATCTAGGGTCAAAGCTAACTACTACAAGTTAGTCAGGCTTCATAAATTTCTTTTTTATATGTCTATAAGTTCATTTCCATAACTCAACCTCAAATTTTCAATCAAAATTTATAAATACAAGTCAACTATTAACTCCACACTCAGCCAAGAGATTCTTGATTCCTAATACTTTAGATAGTCTAAGTATAGTGAACTAACCCACCACGAAATAATGTTATCTAAGTATATAGTCCTCATTGAGTTCCCTACTTATGACCATTCTAAACCATTAATACTTCCAAAATAAATTTAATCAATACTTCATAATATTTTCAAACTAATATTGGGAACCTCAAGTGCATAGTTATGAAACAACATCCTATCCATTTAAGACCTATAATTACAATTCCAATCATTATTTCATAATAGGCTCTCATTTGAGGTTACTTCACTATATTCCTTCAATTTCTATAACTTTTGAGTAACACACATAACTTTTCCTAACCTTATTATTCAAAACTTAGTTCATCTTAAGAAAACATCTAAGTTGACCTTACTTCCACATATCCAAATTGGGTTATCACATCTCCTTGACTTTCAAAAATATAAACAACACTAACAGTTGAATAGAATACTTAGAGTCGACAAGACATCAATCATAGTCACCTTTTATATTGTTATCCATCAAAACACTTCAGTTAACATGGGGGTATCTATAAATCAAAACCTAAATAGTGTGAAAGCTCGCTTAAGGATGTGTTTTTTAGAGTTTAACTTTGATATCTAAGGAATAACACAGTGCAGATTTTTAATCAATTTCGGAGAATAAACTGATTTAGCTTAGGTATTTCTAGTGTGTGTGACCTATATGGTTTGAAAGATATATGAGTTAAACTTCTAACAAAAAAAAATGGTATCCAATTTGGATTTTCTAACAAAGAGTTATGGTCCAATTAGTGAAAGGTAGTCTACTTGACTGATGGTTCTGCTACAGTTGTCGAATTAGAGTTTGGGTGTCTTTTGTCACAAATCCTATCTCATACCCATCTCCAATATTAATAATATCACTTGCATAAAGATCCATTCCTAGGATCATTTATCATTTACAAATCAAAAACCAAATTATCATTTGCCTCCTAGAATAGTCCATAACGAAACTAGCATATCCATCCCAAAATATTCTTCAATTCCTCTAAGTTAGCTAATCCATGAATTCGAACAAATAATTAATCCATAACCTAACTAAACAAAAAAAATTACACTTTTCTTATAAGCATATAACTTCAAACAAATTCAAGCTTAGAGTTTTTCGAATCTAACCTAATACTCCAGTGATAATTCACAACCTATAGCTCCAATGTAAGAACTAATTCATAAGCTCTGATACCAAACCAGTAACGCCCTAAAATTCACTCTAGAAGGCATTACTATGTATAACCATTGATATCATGACAACAACTAATAAAATTCATAAATAAAAGAGATTAAATTCATCATCCATATTGACTAAAGTATTATCCAAAATAAATATGCCAAACCATGACAATTAAATCCAAAAATTAAATATTATCTTACAGCAGAATAAATAAAAAATATTGTTTCATAATTAATCTCCCAATCTAAAGCGTAAAGGAAACAACCCTAAATGTCCACTATGGGATCTAGGTCTCCAATAGTCTGAGCTCCCCAATTCACTTGCTCATCCAATCTAAGCTCTTCCTATAGACAGTAATCTGAAAAAGACGTTTGTAAGGGGTGAGCACTAAAATTTGTAGAAAAATCCTCTTAATCTCGAACAAGATTTTGAAAACGTATAAAACATGTTGGTCTCTTTTTATAAAATATCATATATAACTTTTGAAATAAAACAATGACAATTAATTAGATCTCAAGTTTACGTGGTAGCAATAAATTAAATGAAGAAGAAAAATCAACTTTTAGACAACAAACCATTATCAACACTGTATCTAATGTTGTAGTAAGACTTAGCATGAATACACACATTAAGAATATCCCGGCTCATAGACACACACACACCCAATCCTCGTAAGGATGCACAACTTTAGAAATGGTGTATACCAACGTATCGACAGTGACGAATCCAATTCAGGACTAGTATACTAGTCCTCAGTTTCGATACCTATGAGCAAATAATAGTTTAGTTCTTGTAAGACACCAACCCCAATAAAAGTGGTGGGAGAACTTTCAAGCCCACTTGGAATAAGAAACACATCTACCCACTCTATGATGCTCGGTCAATGGTCACCTATATTCATCAAAACATCCACACAAGATATACAATACCAAACCAAATTACCAAATCACAGGTACACCAAGAACCATAATTTCACAGGTATTTTTTTGTACAAAACAACTCAAGAAAGTATCCAAGAGATCATCAAGAAATATAATTTTATTGTTCAAATAAAACACTAGAGTTTTTAAATCTAGAACAATGGAATCTCAAGGGTAAAACTTATATTTCTTGAAAACTACGGCTTTGATAACAAGAACGAGAGTTTTTATGGCTATCAAATGATATTCTCATTCAAGAAATGATATGATTTGCAAGTAAACCAAGAAACAATGATTTCATAACATATAATATATGTGAGTCAAAAATAAAAACATACATATATATTAACCCTAGCCTCAATGAACAAGTTTAGTAGGAAATCCCTACCTTGATTCTTGATTTATTGATCGTAATGTATTTCATTGCAATTACCCCGCATTAATCCTTCAAGATTTAGTCCATTCTTCCTCCTTTTCTTTTTCTAAAACTTTTATAGGCTTCTTGGTGTTGAAAAATAGGTAAATACTCTTTAAATCACAGCCCTAGGGTATCTATAGGCTGAAAAATAGAGAAATCCCATGTGGGGCGCGGGTAACAGTTTGACCCTAACTTCTAACTCGATTTTAATATAATGAGAGACCAATTCACGAAATTTTTATGAAATACACTTTTCTAGCCCTTGAAGTATAGTTTCTACTATAAAAACTTTAGGTCAATTTGACATTAGCGTAAAAAGTTATAGCCAAGATACTAAGGTTATGTCAAATTTCTTTTTCCCCAAATCCGCTCCAAAATAGATTTTAACTCTAGAATACTTCTAAAATTCAAATACAACTCATATAGTCTCTTCCAATTAGCCACCCTTTTTAAACTTAAACATCTCCAAAATTTAATCTTATAAGATAATCATCACATACGAGCAAAACTTAAACGTTATAATCAATCTTTCAACAATGATTCTAAGTTTCTACCATCATATTCATCTTACAAGAACTCTTAAGATAATATTATCCTTCCTTAATTTTAATACGAGATCTTATAAATATGTTATACACTGGGTTTCGGTATAGAGTCTTAGTTGTGATTTTGATCGTATGGAAATCCTAGATTACTTAGGGAATTTCAGGTCAAAGTTTGGAATAATTATCCTTTACATGAGAAAATTCCAGTTATATCGGCATGTCTTAAAGACATCAAGGAAGAAGAAGAAATTGATACTTCAAAAGGAAAAAAAATATCACCTAGTACTATATTAAATCCAATAGAAATTCTTAAAAGTTTTTAAAGGAAAACCCCCATTTGCAGAAAGAACAACATAAATCAGCAGTCATGGAAGAAATGAGACTGCAGATGATGACCACATTTGGCATGAAAAAAAATGAGGGAATGGATCTTGTAAACATTGCCACTGTAAAAATATATGAAAAGGGTAAAGAAAATGTCGAAGAAAGACAACGACGTAATGCTCCGTCCAAATCTGATGACGACCTTATAGATTCTCAGGGTTATACCCTTATAATAGGTTATCCACTTCTAACTGAAGATATGGAGATAAACCTCCAAGATTGCAATAATAGCAATAATGAAGTAGGCAATGAAGTATATGATTTGCTATACAAGTAAAAGGAAATCAACGTCAGAATTAGAGAGGTGGTGCCCCCAGGAAAAACACATGCAATGATGAAAACCTTTGATGTAAGCAAAGATGTAATAATGACGTATGTAATGACGTCATGAACAGTATAATAGACATATGCAATGATGTCATGGACAGTGTAATTTTATTTTTTTTTGAAATCTGGACTTCAAGTCCGTGTCTATCTAAGGGGTGTCTATTTAGCTTGAAGGACACACCCAGTCTTAGAGACACTCCTTGTCTTTATCTCTCCCCTTTCTCTTTGAAATCCCTCCTCTCTCTCTCTCTTTCTCTCTCTTGTAAACAAAACTCTTCACTTCCTCTGTAAGTATATCTTTTGTAAGGTGTTTTATCGATATAAAGAAGTTTTTAGATTGTATATTTAGATTTTATTGATCATTTAGATTTGGTATCACACTAACTATACTTTTTCCTTTTAAAGTTTCCTATTTTTGTTGAAAATTTTCAATTACTTTTAATTGTTCGACTGTGGGTGGAGCATAATAAATTAAAAATCACTCAACAAAATGAATTATATTTTTTTTCTCTTCGTATAAAAAAGTAAAATATTTCTTTATATCTTTGAAAATCATTTTTGATCATTGTTTTAAAATACCAAGTTCTAAATTCTTCATATTTAGGAAGATGAAATTCTTTATTTATTTCTAATTTGTTTACTATAAATTTGTTGGGTTTTGTATCCAAGAAAACTTATAGTTGGAAATCGATTTTGGATATTATTGGATCTTCATCTTTTTTTAAAGAAGATTCCTTGCCTTGTATGCATATACCACGTGGAATTTTATTTTGTGAAATTGAACGCCTTCAATTATGTATGGGTTCTTTGCCTCTACTTCTATCAAGAATGAATGGAGTAGATCTCATATAAGGAGCATTATTTACTAATGAAGTACGTGATTTATTAGAGATTTTTAATCATGAAAAACTTTCCCCTGTAAATTTAATTGATTTATCACCATCAGATGATTGAGCAATTTGGGTTACTTCTTAATTTATTTCTGGTTTTTAGGAATTACAATAGTCAATTGCCAGCTTTCTACAAATTGAATATCTGACCATTTAATAGGTTTAGGGATTTCAAGTTTATTTTTTATCATATTAGTTTTAAGCAGAGTTGTTTGACCTTTGAAGTTATGTATTTTAGCTTCTGGCGATAAAGTATTCATTACTTTATAATATACTGTATAAGTGAAGATATTATATCACTTCCCTCTTAAAGTTATAGCCTGCAGTTTTAATATTGACTATTAAAACATCTAATATATTTTTATTAGTTAAAGATACTGATAGATTTGAAAACTAATTAAAATATGCTAGTCCATTACTTAAAGATTGATCAAAATCTAGATACCTAGCATCTCTAGGTGCTAGCATAAAAGAGGTGTTTAATCCATGTAGAGTTAAGGGTTTTAAAGCCAGTTGAACTAATCCGATATGTAAAAATATATATTTTTCTTTAGCTTTTAAGATTTCTCTTTCTGTTAAAAGTTGTGAGGTATCCCTATACTGGTTGAAGGGAATTGTTCTTTGTCACAATTTAATCGTTAACTTACTTTAAAAACAGAAGTTCTAATATTATAAATTTACCTGGTCGGATATTGGGGTATATTATTTTGGAAGAGCTTTGGATGCTTGATTTGGATTATGCTTCTTACTACGATGTTGAGAATGAGCTCTCTTCGATTTCACGAAAGCCTTGCATCCATTCTCCAGTAAAATTTTGGAAATCAGAGATTCAAGGTGCAATTTCCTTTTTTGATTTTTTTGAGCGACTTAAGATGTTGTTTGACTCCCAATTTTTCTTCAATGTTTCATGGTATTATTATGTTGTTGACCATGTTACTATTTTTTTAAATATATTACTACTATTAGTTTTATAAATATTAATATTCAATGTTACTAATTTTATTTTTAAATGTTAGTATTTTTTGTGTTTAAATGCTACTATTTTTGTTTTGAATGACATTATTTTTTTGTATTAGAATGTTATTATATTTTTTGGTTTTTGAATATTACTATTTTTTTATTGATCATGTTATTATTTTTTTGTTGCGCATGCTATTATTTTTGTTCAATATGTTACTATAGTTATTTTTTTATAAATATTAATATTCAATGTTACTATTTTTTTTATTTTTAAATGTTAGTATTTTTTGTGTTTAAATGTTAGTATTTTTTTTTTTGAATGTTACTATTTTTTTTTTTGTCTTTGAATGTTATATATATATATATATATATCCTATTCTATCATGTTAGTTTTTAAATTTGTTTTAAATTAAATATAACTATTGGGGATAATATGGGCAATTTAAAAGAAAATAGACCTAAAAGCAAATAAATTTCCTTAATAGACTTATTCCTTAATAAGTCTATATAAAGAGACCGACTCCCAAAATTCCCATTAAAATTCTTGCTTTTATATGGGTCTCATATGTGGGCGTTATGGCCACATATGCCAACATCTCCCACTTGGCCATAAATGGCCAAACTACATACATAATCAATAGTTCTAAACATGAAGATTTCCCTGCATATTGCAGATTTACCCTCTTGTCATGTATGTGGATCTTATGGCCACACATCCTAACATCTCTTACTTGGTCATAGAGGCCCAACTAATTTACTTAACAGTTTCTTTTTCCTTTTTTTCGGTAAGTACTTAAGTAATAGTTTCAATCGTGAGAATTTGCTTGTATTTTGTAGATTTTACACTCAAGATATTTTATGAACTTGGGAGTTATACAAAATCAACAGTTCAAATCTGAGGATTTTGGCATTTCGCGGATTTTACACTCATGTTAAATACTTAATCATGGACTTAAACATCTCTAAGTCCCATCGAGCTAACATGCATGGTTATCAAATAATTCTTTACTTACTTCTTTAGTCAAGCGATCAGCAATCATATTTGCTCATGACAAATAACTTACAGTCATTTCATCTTTTTCAACAAAATCTTGTATATAACAAAACTTACTTTTGGAACTCTTTACTTCACTATGAAACAACTTTGCTGCTTGGTTATCATAGAATATATGGATAGACCCCTTGATCATTTTTCATTTCATATCCTCAATGACAGGTTTTATGCAGATTCTTCTGTATCCCAAAAAGGAACACATGCCACGAGGTAGATTTACTTTCATGTCTATCTCTTGCAAAAGCAATATTTTAATATCTAAGAAGACCACGTTTTTTCGTTATTTTCACAATATCTAATAACACAATTTTAGTTATTTTCGTTCATGTTATATATCTGAATATTCTCTTTACACAGTTCAATGTATTAGTCTAGGGTTACTTTGGTATCTGATGGTGCTCGAAACTAACCGATCCTGGTTATAGAATAGAATTGGGTGAAGTCCGATTCTCGTTTTATGTCTAAGTAGGAGTGTGTGTGAAGGTGTGCTATAGATAATCAACGAAGTAAAAATAGAGTATAAGTGGTTTGGTTTAGTCGAATGACTAAAGTTACATCCACTGTAAGGGAGACTCTTATCCTTGAGAATTGTATTACTTGGGGGAAACCGTGATTGTTATAGAGAGTTTGGCTTAAAGTCGCTACAAGGTATTGCTTGATTCTCTCTCTTGTTAGATTATCGGATGCTTCTCTTTGTGCAATGTAGCACTCTAAGTTATTTATACTACTGATAGCTTGGGTTTCACGTTTGTCCTTCTTGGCTGATCCTATGGGCCCCTTTGTCTCTGTCTTCATCTTGGCGTTGTGGTATCCCCAAAATATTTTTGAGTCCATCACTCCCGGATTGTTGTACTTGATTTGTCTCTATTACATGTGAGTTTCGGTTTATTAGAGCCACCAAGTGGTATTCCCTTATCCCCAATCCATGTGTCGTGTTACAGCTTTTTAAGTTGACCTTGCGCCGGGCTCTCATGTCCCAACCTCGTCCGTACCGAGGTCGTTAATCTTGAGCATCCCTAGAACTGGGCTATAGTCTAGTTCGAGCCCAAGGAATATTGTTTGGATGGACTTCTTGGGCCGCCTCCTATTAGCTCAAAGGATCTTGGACTCCAAAGAGGTCCAAACTTGAACCGATCATTAGTAGTACCTACTTACCAAACTTACTGCATAACTTATATATGGTCTAGTAGACAATGTAGCATACATTAAACTCTCTACAAATTGATCATAAGAAGCTTTTAATTTCTCTTGCTCATTCTTTAGACAATCATTCTTTTGATAACTTGAGTCCTTTCTCATAGGAGTTGACAATAATTTGCAATTATTCATTCTAATTTTTTTTAAGAATGGAATCAAGATATTTTTCTTGGATTAAATAAAAAAGTTTAAATCTTCTATCCCTATTAATTTTAATTCAAAGAAAATACAAAGCTTCTCCCATATCTTTCATTTCATTTATTCCCTAATCATCCTAAATCTAATGAATTAAACTAGGGGTATTGAGCACTAAGCCAAGATTTTGTGTTTTCAATCTTTTGCAAATCATTACTAACTGAAAGTGTGTCTGCAACATATAATTATTCTAGATTACTTCAATCTCATAAATAATGTCATCGTGTTCTAACAAAAGTTTGTGCTAACTAAAACATCTGAACTTTCAGACCTTACACGTTAGAACCAAAGAATCAACCATATACTAACTTTATAGTCATGGATGACCTTAGGGAAGATGCATCTTGTCATATTAGAAGTTTTAAACTTTGTTTTTTAACTTCTTTCTTAAACATGTCATCTCCTTGACTCGGTGTTTATTTAAAAGTATATCTACTTTCTCACTTTAATAATTTCTAGACTACTATTACTAGTCATGTGTGAAATTGAAGGATAAATTACATAAAACCACCCTAAACTTAAGGTTAGTTGCACATCACCCTCTCAATAATTACGAGTTGCACTTAATCCCCTCTTACTTGTGAATAAAGTAAAAATCTAATAGAATTTGTTAATTTAACGGTGCC
The DNA here is from genome assembly GCA_963454935.2 of Ilex paraguariensis. Lineage (NCBI taxonomy): Eukaryota > Viridiplantae > Streptophyta > Magnoliopsida > Aquifoliales > Aquifoliaceae > Ilex > Ilex paraguariensis. Next base: position 728,987 of record CAUOFW020001702.1, read on the forward strand.
CCGTGTGTTATGAAATAAATAATTTATTTCCTAAATTAAGAAGTAATATTGCCAATTTTACCCTTCATCCAAATTTCAAGCCCCTTCACTGGCACAATCCATACCACCACTATAACTCCCCTCTTCTTCCTCCTTTCTAACCCCACCCTTGTTGCAACTCCCTCACCAAAACAACTCACGCTGCTGCAATTCCGCCGCCCAACCCTCCCCTCACTGATATGACTCACCCACCTAACCCACCCACACTGCTGCCACTCTCCTAATCCAAAGCCGCAACAAATTCCCCCACTCCTTGTCGCTGCAAATTCTCCACCTTACAACCACTATAAATCCCCCAAAATCCGCGTCCGGGTTGAACAACATTTTGATTTGAATGTTCTTGTTTTGAGTTTGATTATAATTTTTGACACAATGAATGTGCAGTGGCAGTGTGTTGGTGGATGGTATTTGGGAGGGGTGTGCTGGAGGAGCTTTGAGCTTTTGACTATTGTGTCAATGGGGTTTTGTGGTATTTGGGTTGGCTATGGAATGGGAGGTTTTTGGTGGGGTGGGGCAGTGGTGGTGGCTCTGGTTGGGGTAGGGCAGTTGTGGTGGTTGAAAGAGGGGGTGTGCATAATTTTTTTTGGGAAAGTTGTTGGAATGGATGACATTACAAACAAAAATTAGAAGAAAAATAGAGGGCATTTTAGTCTTTTTGCAAAACTCATTAGGTCTGTCACAATTTACACTTTGTTCACAAGAGGGAGTTAAGTGCAACTCGTAATTGTTGAGGGGTGATGTGCATTGGCCTTAAGTTCAAGGTGACTTTATGCAATTTATCCAAAATTAAATATACTCACAGATCGTTAGGATGTGTAATCCTGATCACATACCTGATTTAAGTATACTCGGGATTAAATTTTCTACCATACTTGCTGCTAGTGGTGGAGCCACAATGGGGGAAGTTGCCCCATCTACGATTTTGAAAAAGTTTGGGGTCAACTCAATATTTTTTTTTAAAAAAAAATTTCTGCACTAAAAAATTGTAAAAACTTCATGGGCACTTCAATATTCTAGAAAGTAAGTAGATAAACAAATTAGACTTAGAAGGAATTTGCCAAGCATGAAATATGTTTTGAATTAAATTGATCGTATATCTAAGTTTGGTCATACTAAATTTGTGATACATTGATTTTGTTTCAAATCTTATATATTGATTTTTTTTTCTATTTTAATTATTTATTGTCTTTACAAATGGTTACTTCAAGATAATGATAAAGTATTGAATTTATTACCTTTTTAATTTGATATTAATGTCATATGATACATCTCGTAGATAATTTTACAATTTTTTTTATAAGTAAAATAATTTCATTCTAAAAGAAAGACATAATATCTATACTATTTTAAAATCACATTACAATTTTATCTTCTAACATTACAGTTATGTCATCTATGTCCTCCAAAGTTAATTGCATCCCATTAACCTCTGTAGCCGTTAATATCTCTCTCTTTCTCTCCCCTTTCTCTCTTTTCCTCTTCCAATTTCTTCTCTCAAATACATAGACCTATGCTCTTCTTTTCTCAGCAGAAGAGGACTTATACCCTTTGTATCTATTATCGGCAGTCTCTCCCTCTCTCTAACTTTCTCTCTCTCTCTCTCTCTCGCAAATTCACAGCCCCTTCTTTTCATCTTCCCCTCTTTGTCTCTTTATCTCTTTTGTCCCTTGTGTTTTCACAGACAGAGAAGAGCACACCGCCCCCTTCACCATCCCCCTCTTATTCTCTCTCACACCGTCATGGACCCCCTTCCCTGTCCCCCTCTTAGTCTATCTCTCACCCCAAATTTATTTAATTGCATGTATTTAATTACAAAAATTAGTTACCCATTATAGTTTTCAGTTAGGCATCCATTTTCTCTTTCTTTTAATGCTTTGGTTGTGGCTATACACATCCCAATAATTAATTTATTTAATAAAAAAAGTGCTGAGTTTATTCAAAATCCTATTTACAATCGCCCTTTTCTATCTGAATAATTCTTCGAAATCTTTTTTGTCATCACCCTTTACCCCTTTGTCAGACACCGGTTGCAGATTTCTCCCTATAGCAAGGCGATTATTGGTGGCATTTCCGGCGTAATCGCTCAGGCATTTGATTTTCGAGTCTGAAAATTTTTGTTTCTGTTTCTCCAATTTCATATCTTACCAAGTAACATTCTTGTATTTGTATTTCCGAAGTTAGGATAATGGAAACCTCCACAAAAGCTTTGTTTTTAGTACAATTGTATGTTAGTTAGATATTTCAATTACTCAACTTTTCGTAGTTGAATTTCACAATAGTAATATGCTAATGCTTGGCATTGGAGCATTAAGTTTTGATTTGGTTGTGGATGTAATGGTGTGTAATTGTTTAGAAAGACAAAATACAATAATTCATAACAATAATTTGCTATTGTTTATGAATTATTTGTTTTTCTTATATAATTATGTTGGGTAGATTATCCATGAGGTAACAAAAGGTGGTGTATGTATCTAATAAATGGAAGTATGATTGATGAGTGGAGAAGAGTCTTGTGAGCTTTGTGCTACCAATTTTATGGCAAACTTAGTTGTACATAATAGATGTTTCGAGAATTCTCATCCAGGAAATGAGGACTCTATGGTTCACCAGCAGTACAATAAAAGATAGAATAAGATATATGCATGCATATGAGACATGTTAGAAGTTGCATGATTAGACTGACATAGTTTCTATATGATGGTTTGGCTAGATGCAACAAACACCAATGCATGCTCTGGTGCAAAAGAATGGCTTGTCCAGGTTGGAGGCACCAAAAAAGAAAGTGGGAAAAATATTATGGGTTGAGACTGCAAGACAAGTTTTGATTGTCAAGCACATATCACTGTATACATATCTCAGTTTAGCTAACTAAAGAAGTATTCATTTAGCCCAAAAAAATTTGGTGCATTGAGTTGACTTATGGTAGTCAATAATTAGTTTTGCCCATGTTAGAAGATAAAAATGTCACTTAAGGATTGTTTGTAGATAGTAGTTTAAATAGCCTTTTCTCTCTTTTCACTCCCACCACAGTGAGAGGCCAACCAATGGTTATAAAGGGGTGGAGGTAATAGAGAAAATGATTTCATGAAAGTTAAAGGACTCGAAGATTGGAAAATTAGTGTGTGTGCTGTAAAAATTTAGTGAGGAAAAATTGTGTATTGCATTTCTGTATTACAAAGGTATTTATACAAACTACATACAATTGGCTGCCCATGTCTTGCCTTAGAAAAAGCCTTTGAGGCTGCCTTAATCAAAGCAAATCATACAATTGGTTTCCTATAATAGAAGATTCTGCAGCTGTTCTTGAAAACATCCTAATACTCCCCCTTAAGTTGGAGAGTGAAGGCAATGAACTCCCAACTTGCTAAGTAGATGAAGAAATTGGGCTTTTCCAAGGGGTTTGGTGAAGAGATCAGCCAACTGCTGAGTAGTAGGAAGATAATGAGTACAAAGAAGACCGGATTGGATTTTGTCTCGAACAAAATGACAATCAATCTCTAAGTGTTTGGTTCATTCGTGAAAAACGGGATTAGCAGCGATATGGAGAGCAGCTTGATTGTCACAAAACAATGTTGTAGGACGCGAGTGTGGAACTCCCAAATCATGTAGGAGATAAAGAAGCCATGTAAGTTCACAACTGGCATTGGCAAGAGCACGATATTCTGCTTCAGCTGAAGAACGAGACACGGTGTGTTGTTTCTTTGTTTTCCATCAAATAGGAGAATTACCCAACAAAGTGCAATAGCCCGTGGTAGATCGTCTAGTCACAGGACAACTGGCTCAATCAGAATCATGAAAAACTTTCAATTGAAGTGTGCTTGTTGAGGATAGAAGAAGTCCTTGGCCTGGAGAACCCTTGAGATAACGAAGAACACGTATGGCAGTGGCGAGATGAGGTGTGCGTGGTTGTTGCATGAATTGACTAAGGACATGAATTGAATAAACAATATCAGGTCGTGTGATCATAAGGTAAATCAGGCGAACAATGAGGCGACAATATAGAGTTGGATCATTAAGAAGTTCTCCAATATCAGGACTTAATTTGAGATTTTGCTCCATGGAAAAAGGAGTGGGACGAGCACCGAGAAGACCCATGTCATCTAGTATTTCAAGTGTGTACTTCCGTTGAGAGATACTAATACCTTCTGATGAGCGAGCAACCTTGGTGCCCAAGAAAAACTTAAGAGGGCTAAGATCTTTGATGTGGAATCGGTGATGTAGAAATTCTTTTAGAGCAACAATATCAGGTGGATGATTACCAGTGACAATGATATCATCGACATAGACAAGGATTGCTATAAAAGAAAAGCCATGCAAACGAGTGAATAAAGAATAATCAGCTTTGGACTGCTTATATCCAGCATCATTCACTGCAGTAGAGAACTTAGAAAACCAATTACGAGATGTTTGCTTAAGACCATACAATGACTTTTGTAGGCGACAAACAAGGTTCTCCCCCTTCCAAGGATATCCGGGTGGTAAGGTCATATAGACCTCTTCATTGAGATCCCCATGAAGAAATGCGTTATGTACATCTAGTTGATAAAGTGACCAATGCCTAACAGAAGCCATAACCAGAAGACATCGCACTGTGACAAGTTTTGCAACTGGGGCGAAAGTTTCATGATAGTCAAGCCTAGCAATTTGAGTATAATTTTTAGCCACAAGACGAGCTTTATAATGCTTAATACTACCATCAGACCGATGTTTGATTTTGTAAACCCATTTGTAACCTATGGGTTTGACGTGCGGAGGCAGTGAAGTTACCTTCCAAGTGTTATTTTGTTCAAGGGCCTCAATTTCAACATCCATTGCCTGGCACCAATTAGGATCCTGCATAGCTTAATTAAAAGAACTAGGTTCGCAAGTATCTGTAACGTCCCAAAAACCACCATGGAAGGCATTACCTTCTAAAATCATTCATACCATGAGAACAACTAATAAAATCCATAAATAATCGGGGGTCCTTAATTTAATAACATTCGGGCAGAGTCTCCTTTGTTCGGGTAGCTCTACTCAAAACACAACCTGTGCAATTATACTACATTGACCACACCAGGTCCATTTATCCATAAAATATTTACAACATTATCCAAAAGAATAAGCTCAAACCAGGGCTATTACATCAAAAGAATTACATTTGAACTTAGTAGCGGAATAAACAAAATACTAGACTTTACATGATTGTAAATAATCGTTCCTAGTCTACCACAAAAATAAACGACATCTCTAGATGTCCCACTCGGGATCCAAGTACCCCTCTAATGAAGCTTCTCCATGGCCCGACTCGTTAGCACCGAGCTACTTCTCTGGCCCATAATCTGTAAAATGTTTAACTGTAGGGGGTGAGCACGAAGCTCTGTAGAAAAATCCTCTCAAACTCGAACAAGATTTCGAAAACAGATAAAAATCGGTCGGTCTCATTTCGTAAATAACATATATCAATTTTTAAGAAAAAAATGACATTTTAAATAGATCCCCAGTTTAAACCGTAATAATAATTAAGTGAAAGGATAAAGTAAATTTCACAACAAAATACCATTTTCAAATTTAAGCCATTTAGGAAGGGCGCCTTTCGATGCATTGTCTCATACCAATGCACTGGCAAGACGATCCAACCCATCATCCCATGTATTTTGGTTCATCTCCTTATCCTGTATATTGATTACTCTTCATGAATCTACCCAACGATTATACCTAGTCCACCAATCACAATCATGATCACAATCACAAGCACTTTAGAAAAGAGCATCTACCATCCTAATGGCAGTGGCGAGTCCCTTCCCAGAAAAAATATATTGTCCCTTGTTCGAACTCTAGTGAACGATAGTGGTTGCATTACCAGATGACAACCCACTACGAGTGTTAGGAAACCATCTCACCCCCACTGGGATAGACTAACCTCTAACACTCTATGACATCTCTCGATGGCAAACCAAGTCCATCACAAACCACCATACAAATGAGAAAACCAAAATATTCTCAATTCACCAACAATTCCAAATTAATACAAAATCCACAATTTCTCATTTTTACAAGTATATCTCAAAATTCTCAAATTATCATGTAACAATTCCAATAACCAATTAAAGAAAAATACAAGAGATCACAACAACATCATTTATTACTCAACACAAAACACTAAAGTTTTAGAAATCAAGAACAAATGAATATTGAGAGAAAAATTCACCTCTCATGAGAACAAGAGTTTTCAAAATAAGAAATAGAGGTTTCATGACAATCCAACCGTAGCCTTGTTTTAAACATGACAATATTTGCAAGAATATCAAACATCAAAGAATTACTAACACATATCTAAGATTTAAAGTCAAAAACATATCTATATACATATATATATATATATATAGCCCTAGTCTCAATGAACAAGAGTGAGAGAAACCCCTACCTTGAATCAAAGTTCCAAGCCAAAAATCCAAGCTCTAGAGACCTTTTTTCTCCCTTTCCTCCTTTCCTCTATCTTCTCCTAGGGTGCTAAGAGGGTTGGGGGTGAGAGTGGAATGAAAGAAATAGAAGCAAATGGAATGAAATCTGTGTTTTAAACACAGTAGTCCCGACGGTTACTATTCATAGGCTGGAATTTGGGTTTTCTCTAAAATTACGGTTTTATCACTAAAAATCTCCAATTTGATCCATATGACTACCCTAAGATTTTTCGACGTTCCGGATTCATTTTTGATGTTATTTTAACCTAAAAAAATTTATTTTTTATGATTTATTTCAAAACTAAAATAAATTTATACTCAAAATATTAAAATTATTATTTTCTTCCTCCCTAGTATTTAATCTTACGGTTTCAATATATATGATTTATTCTTACATTATTACATATATAAGAATCACTAAACAAGTACATTACTATTTTAAGATAAACATGTGGGGGTTTACACTTTCAAAGTCTAAGAAGAAAGTACAACACTTTACTATCCAAGGAACACCACAGTACAAATTTTTGATCAACTTCGGAGAATAAACTGATTTGACTCAGATATTTCTAGTATGTGTGACCTATATGGTTGGAAAGATATACGAGTTAGGGTTCTAATAAAACTAACGGTGCACAATTTGGACTTTCCAACAAAAAGTTATGATCAAATTGGTGAAAGGTAATTTGCCGGACTGCTTAGTTCTTCTATACTTATCTAACTCGAGTTTGAGTGTCTTTTGTCATAAATTCTATCTCATACCCATCTCCAATATAGATAGTATGACTTGTATAAAGATCCATGTCTAGCATCATTCATTGACCAAAACCAAATTACCATCCGTCTCCTAGAATCATTTATAACAACATGATGTAGAACTAGTATATCCATCGACATTTTTCTTCAATTCCTCTAAGCTAGCTAATTGATGAGAATGCAAAATGTCATATTTTTTCTCTTTTAATATTTAGCCTTTTATATTTATTTGGAGCCTAAGTATCTTATTATTCTTATATTTTGATTTAGGATGTAAATGAAGACATTAAATGCAAAACAAAGCTAATTAGACGATTGTTGATAGTTTATACATGTGGGGGTTTACGGTATCAGAAATTTTTGCAACAAATGCATAATGTTGAGATGACAAACGATGGTAATAAAGAACATCAGACAAAGGAAAATGTGTGCCTTTCACCTTGGAGCCCAGCAATGAAGGAGACAACATGGATGGGAAATCAGTTGTGGCAATGAAGCAATTGTAGTCATGGAGCCAAATAGATGATCGGTGAGGCCTTTGAGATCGGCGAGTAGGTGGTGATGAGGTAGTAGTATCAAGAACACTAGTGGGGGTGGTGTCGTCAGCGATGAAAGGCTGATCGCTGGTCACTAGAGGTTGAGGAGCAGCCAAGTTTGTGGGCACATGTTCGATAACGGGTAAGGGTAAAGAGTTGGGTGGTGTGGTTGGTGTTGTATGGTGGGTGTCACACAAAGGAAACATGGATTCATGAAAAACCACATCTCGGCTGGAAAAAATTTGGTGGGTGTGAAGATCGTATACCCGATAAGCTTTTTGGCCATGCGGGTATCCAACAAATATACAATGGCGAGCACGAGGATCGAATTTTGTTCAACATGGATTGGTGTTCGTGGCAAAACAAAGACAACCGAAAACCCGTAGATGGGAGTAAGTTGGTGTCTTGTTAAATAGAACTTCATAAGGAGTACGACCATGGAGAAGAGGTCTGGGCATACGATTGATTAGGTATGTAGCCGTCAGTATACATTCACCCCCAAAATGTATAGGTAAATGAGCTTGGAATCTTAAGGCTCTAGCTATTTCAAGAAGGTGTCGATGCTTTCTTTCCACAACAACCTTTTGTTGTGGAGTGGAAGTACAACTACGTTGATGATAAATTCCATTTGCATCAAAAAAGGATCTCATAGAGATAAATTCAAGTCCATTATCGCTTCAAATGCATTGAATTTTTTTGTGAAATTGGTTTTCAATTAAAGCGATAAATGATTGGAGCAACGATTGAGTTTCAGATTTGTATTTCATGAGGTAAACCCAAGTGCAATGTGAAAAATCATCAACGATAATTAAGAAATAATGAGCCCCAGAGTTTGAGGTTGTTGAATAACCCCCCAAAATATCACAATGAATTAAAGAAAAAGGCTCAATTGAAGAAAAAATACTAGTCTTAAAAGGTAAACGAGTTTGTTTTGCCAAGGGGCAAATTTCACAAGTACAAGAATTGAAAGAAATTTCAGAAAAGGACTTAGATAATTTAAGGAGGGATTTGGAAGATGGATGTCCCAGTCGTTGGTGCCAAAGGTCCGAAGGAACATAATGCAAGCTTGTAAAAGCACGAGGTATTGTTGGGGTGAGTTGATAGAGGCCACCACTTTCTTTACCCCCATCCAATCGTCCTCTTCATTGCCAGGTCCTGGAAGAGATAAAAATCAGGAAAAAATGTTACTGAGCAATTGAAGGAGTGAGTCAATTTGCTCACAGATAAAAGATTAAAGTAAAAAGAGGGCACACACAAGACATTATCAACACAAATGGTGGGACAGATACTAGTAGAACCAGTGTGAGTGATAGGTACTGTGGTCCCATTAGGAAGCTTGATGGGTTGTGAAGTGTGAGATGGGGAACATGTATGTAATGAGGAGGGTGAAGACACCATTTGGTCACTTGCACCAAAATCAATAACCCAAGACTCTATGCCAAAAATAGAGGAACAACAAGTAGAAATTCCTGCGAAGTTTGCCATTGATTTGGTATTACCATCATTCAAGAGCGAGAGTATTTGCTGATATTGCTCTAGAGTGAAGGATGGTGCCAATGGCTGTTTTTCAGATGCAGTAGTTCGAATGGAGTGTTCATTCCCAAGACTTAGCTTTGACGAAGGCTTATCTGCTTTATGAAGTCGGTGACCAGGTGGGTAACCATGTAGTTTATTACACTTGGTTTTTGTTGGAGTATAGATAGTCTAGGTTTATTAGGATTTCTTTTCCTTTTTTTACCCTTACTAAGATTTTTATATTTTGCCTAAACTACAAAGATGTTTAAGTCACTCTGTATTCTTTTTTGGATATATATACGGGGCTCTACTCTTAATTTGAGTATCCCTTTTTCACACACATTCATTCCAAGTTGGTATCAGAGCCACAACTGTAACCCTAACCCTAGCCCCTCATGCACGTTGCAGCTGACAGCCACCGGCCACCACACTGCCACCGTGACTGCTCCAAATTAGCCACTGCAGCGACCCACCTACCAGCGAAAAACCCCTTTAGCCTACATATTAAACCACCGACTGCCTCCAACACATATAGCCCAACCAATATAGCCCAACCACCGACTGCCTCCAACCGACTGCCTTCAATAACCACACCGACTGCCTACATATTAAACCACCGACTGCCTCCAACCATCGACTGCCTTCAATAACCACACCGACAGACCAACCAATATAGCCCAATAAACATACTGATAAACACGACATACTGCCCAATAACCACACCGACTGCCTCCATATCACCAACCACCAATTGACTGCCTCAATAACCACACTGATAGACCAGCCAATATAGCCCACACATCAAACCAGTCCACTGATAAACCCATACCAACCCAATATAGTCCCAAACTAGACCAGCCCAGTAACCCAACCCACTGCCCAATAAACATGACGCCCAACCACCTAGCCTACTGTTGGGTCACTGCTCAGCCCACTGCCGGGTCGTGTTTCTCGTTTTAACTTCATCCTTTGCACTCTTTGTCATAGTGCTACCAGGTTGCAGTATCTAGGATTTTTTTTTTTTTATGAGGGGTTAAATCTTCTTCTCCGTCTGTTGATCTGCTCTTGATGTAGTAGATCATTTATATTTATTGAATTTATGGGCACCATGACTTGATTATTTGGGAGTTTTTTGGACCTTCCTTATTTGTCGCTATTGTTCGACTGAAGGTATATTGTTCTCCCTTATTTTATTCCTCTATTTATCTTAGAGTTATTTTTCTGTCACGGGTGCCCTAGTATTGTTGTTGATATGGCTACTACTGAGGGACTTGAGAACCCTACTGTTGACACCTCTACCGTTGAGACATCTATGGGTACTTCCAATTTTATGTTTGACCAGTATACAGTGCCTACTAGCACAATTGCATTACCAGCATTACCGGGCATGATCTCTCAAAAAGTTACGGCACAATTGTTGAATGGTCGTAACTTCGCTGAGTGGTCATGTTCATTCCAGCTTTTCTTAGGTCGTGTAGGGAAGCTTGGTTGGCTGACGGGATCTCACCCAAAGCCAGCTGATGCCGACCCTGGATATTCTGTGTGGTTCTCTGAAAACTGTGACATTCTTGGATGGTTATTTGGCTCAATGAAGCCCTCTGTTTGCAGGATCCACCAGTTTCATAGCTCTGTTCCGAAGCTATGGAGCGCATTATCAGAGATGTATTCTCAGTCAGGACGGGGAGTTCGTGTTTATGAGCTTTCTCAGGAGCTCTCATATGCTCGGCAGGGAGATATGACCGTTCAGGATTATTATGGCTATTTGACCCAGCGCTGGCTTGAGTATGAGTCTCTACGTCCTCTTGCTGCTATTCCGAAGATAGAGCCCGAGGGAGCAGCATTCTTGCATACTCGAGAGCAGGAGGATAGGATTCACAAGTTCCTTATGGGGCTTCGTGATGAGTTTGAGGGACCTCGTTCTCAGATCTTGTCGATGTTGACACTTCCTTCTCTTTATGAGGTGTATGGGATGATTGAGCAGCATGAGCGTCAAGTCCGTATTGCATCACTTCCAGTTGCAGCTTTGACTCCTTCGATTGACCAGATGGCCCTTGCAGCTGCTGTAGGGTCCCGTTCAGGATCCTTAGTCAGGGATGGGCAACGCTCAGACCAGCGCCGTCAGGACGCCCCAGATCAGCGCAGACGGGGGGATTCCCGTCAATGTGATTATTGTGGCCGACCAGGACATCTCAGGGCTACTTGCTGGAAGCTCCATCCAGAGCTTAAGCCACCTTCTCGCAGCCGTACTGTTGCTATTGCTGAGGTACCACCGCCCACTACCGCCACTCCTGCTACTGCTCCTCCTTGGCAAAGTGATATGGATGCTATCACTTCCCGATTAGATATACTTATGTTTGCTCTGACTTCTCAGAGTTTGACTACTGCTGCTATCACCACTACAGGTATATCTCGTGCCTTTCATGCTTGTGCCAGTTCATCTCCCCTTTGGATGTTGGACTCGGGTGCGAATGTTCACATGACAGGTGAGGCCCATCACTTCACCACTTTTGACGAGCCGTTACATACACAGGTTCAGTTAGCAGATGGAACACATGCCCCTATTGTTAGTAGGGGTATAGTCCGTCTCCCAGATGGCCTTACATTACATTCGGTTTTTCATGCACCAAAGTTGGCCATGAATCTATTATCTGTACATCAGTTAGCCAGAGATTTTCACTGTGCGGTTGTATTCTTATCTGATTCGTGTTATTTGCAGGACCTGAGTACCAGGAGGATTATTATCAAGGGACATGAGAAAGATGGACTGTATTATCTTGACAATCCATCTCCAGTTTCACCAATTCCTTCACCTACACCTGCTTTGTCTTTTTCTGTTCCTAGCTTGCATGCTAGTATTTTACCTAGTAGTTGTCGTTATGATTTTTCGTCACAAACTGTTCAATTGTGGCATGACCGTTTTGGACATACAAATTTTAAATATTTATGTATGTTGTTTCCTACTTTGAGTAATGCTTGTGTTGGTGGTAAACTTGATTGCGTTATATGTTCCCTATCAAAACATGTTAGGGCCAATTATATTCCTCGCATGCACCAGTCACCCAAGCCATTTGACCTAATACACTCTGATATTTGGGGACCCTCTCCCGTTACTGCTCTGTCAGGTGCCAGATATTATGTGACATTTATAGATGATCATACCCGTTGTACTTGGGTCTACCTTTTGCATAGGAAGTCTGATGTGCTCCCTATAATCACTCAGTTTTTACAGATGATTAAGACACAATTCGATGTCATTGTTCGTGCTCTTCGTTCGGATAATGCCAAAGAATATGTGTCTGATGCTTTAGTGTCTCACCTTTCTTCTCAGGGTATCCTTCAGCAACTCACTTGTCCATATACTCCTGAGCAAAATGGTGTTGCTGAGAGGAAAAATAGGAGTTTGATAGGGATGGTACGTTGTCTGCTTAGAGGCATGAGGGTACCAAAATCTTATTGGCATTTTGCTGTTTTGACTTCTACCTTTCTGTGCAATCGTACGCCGAGTCGTGTTCTTCAGCATAAGGCTCCCTTACAGGTCTTATTTCCTGAGCGGACACTTTTTCCGGTCCCCCCTCGTGTTTTTGGATGCACATGTTTTGTTCAGGATCGGTCTCCTACTCGTCATAAACTTGATGATAAAGCGATTCGTTGTATCTTTGTGGGCTATTGTCATCAATCTAAGGGGTATCGATGTTATGATCCTATTAGGCGTCGTATGTATCACAGTCTAGATGTTACCTTTCTTGAGCATATTCCTTATTTTCCTTTCAATCCTTTGTCTGCCCCTCCAGTTGATGATACTCCCTTTGATTTTCCATTACCACAAGAGTCAGAGTCGTTGATCACTATCCCTACAGGGTCATCCGTTTTTCCTCCAAAGGAGTCACTCATCCCTGTCAGTACAGAGTTACCAGTCTCTCTTCCTTTGCAGGTGTATGCTCATTGTCATCGCTCTCATCACCCTGCTGATATCCCCTCTACCTCAGGCGATGCAGGTAATACTTCTCAGTTTGTTGAGCATATTGATGCACCTGTTGTTAGTACTGATGAGATTACAGGTGCTGAGCCAGTTACTTTACCTGATAAGATATTATCAGTAGAGGATGGTGATTTAGGGCGTCGTTATCCAAGGCGTGATCGCCGTCCAGTTGATCGATATGGTTGGACCGCCAAGATTTTATATCCGATCTCTCCTTATGTTTCTTATGGTAATCTGTCTCCCACATTTCGAGCTTATACTATGGCCTTATCAGATACGCTGGTTCCTCGCTCTATTTCGGAAGCTATGCGGGAGCCCCAGTGGGTTCTTGTCATGCAGACAGAGATGGACGCTCTTCAGCGTAATCATACATGGGATCTTGTCTCCTTACCTTCAGGGGTAAAGCTTGTTGGTTGTCGCTGGGTTTATACCCTGAAGTTTCTTGCAGATGGTACTATTGATCGTTACAAGGCTAGACTTGTGGCGAAGGGCTTTACTCAGGTACCAGGTCGTGATTTTGGTGCTACATTTGCCCCCGTGGAAAAATTGACTACTGTTCGGTTAATTATTTCTCTGGCTGCGGAGTACTCTTGGCCTCTTCATCAATTAGATGTGAAGAATGCGTTTCTTCACGGTGATCTGGACGAGATTATTTATATGGATGCACCACCGGGCTTTCGTGGTGAGGGGGAGTATGCTGGAAAGGTATGTCGACTGCGTAAGTCTCTTTATGGACTGAAACAGTCGCCACGAGCCTGGTTCTCTCGCTTCAGTGATGTAGTCATACGATTGGGGTTCACCAGGTGTCATTCTGATCATACCTGCTTTATTCGACGGAATACTTCTGGACAGTGTGTCATCCTTCTGGTATATGTTGATGATATTATTATTACTGGTGATGATGTTTCTGGGACTGCGCAAGTCAAGATAGACCTTGGGAAGGCCTTCGATGTGAAGGATCTTGGATTTCTGCGATATTTTCTTGGGATTGAGGTTGCCCGTAGAAGCAGAGGTATTGTTCTTTCTCAGAGAAAGTATGTTTTGGATCTTCTTTCAGACACTGGGATGTTGGGGTGCAAACCGGCATTATCACCTATGATTCCAAACCTGAAGCTTACTGCTGAAGGTGAGGAGTTGAAAGATCCGACAGTTTATCAAAGATTGGTAGGTAGACTTATCTACTTAGCCAATACTAGGCCGGACATTTCATTCGCAGTCAGCCGAGTTAGTCAGTTCATGCATAGGCCATGTCAGCCTCATCTTGATGCAGTTTATCATATTCTTCGGTACCTCAAGTCTTGTCCTGGACTTGGGTTGTTTTATGCATCAGGATCTCAGACCGGTTCTCTAGCCTGTTATTCAGATTCAGATTATGGGGGAGCATGTGATGGTCGATCTACTACGGGTTTCTGTGCTTTTCGAGGGACTCATCTTATCTCTTGGAAGAGCAAGAAGCAGACAGTTGTCTCCCACTCGTCCGCAGTGGCAGAGTATCGGGCATTGGCACTTGGCACATGTGAGATTATCTGGCTACGATCGATTCTTGACGAGTTGGGTTTTTCAGTGACCTCTCCATCCACATTATATTGTGATAATCAATCTGCTATTCAGCTCGCTTCTGACTCTGTACTACATGAGAGAACGAAGCATATAGAGATCGATGTTCACTTTCTTCGGGAGAAGGTCAGCAGTGGTCTTGTTACTCCATCGTTTGTGGGGACCAGTGATCAAGTTGCGGATGTTTTTACCAAACCTGTCACTCTGTCTATTCTTCGGGACTCCGTTGTCAAGCTTGGCTTAGTTGACATTTTTGCGCCTAGCTTGAGGGGGAGTGTTGGAGTATAGATAGTCTAGGTTTATTAGGATTTCTTTTCCCTTTTTTACCCTTACTAAGATTTTTATATTTTGCCTAAACTACAAGGATGTGTAAGTCACTCTGTATTATTTTTGGATATATATACGGGGCTCTACTCTTAATTTGAGTATCCCTTTTTCACACACATTCATTCCAAGTGTTTTGGTATGGCCGACCCAACCACAGTGCTCACAAGTAGGACGATCGCGGCGTCTACCTCCATTGGAACCAACATTAGCAACAAGAGCTGCAGCCTCTGTTGAAGGGGTTGCCATTGTGATTTCTTGTTGTAGCTCTTCTTGAAGAACAAGGGAATAAGTCTTGTTTGTGGAAGGCAAAGATTCCATTAAGAGGATCTACCCCCTAATGGCAGAATAGCTTTCATTCAATCCCATTAAAAATTGAATCACTTTACCTTGTTGCTCATATTCAGAAATTTCTTTGAGTGCTCTGCAGCTGCAAGTTGGAAGAGCTACGTAGGAAGCTAGTTCATCCCAATACCCCTTCAATTTATTAAAGTAAACCACAATGGTGTCCTGACCTTGAAAAAGGGAGGCAATAGACCTTTTAATTTGAAAGATCCGAGGTGCATTGCTTTGAGATAACCTCTCCTTCAGATCTGTCCAAATTTCGTAGGCTGATTCGGCATAGAGAACACTATGCACTATATCTCGATTAATGGCGTTAAGAAACCATGAAGAGACCATGTTGTTGCAACGAACCCAGAGTGAATAATCTGATGAGCAATCATCAGGCTTTGGCATAGATCCGTCAATGAAGCAGATTTTATTCTTTGCACTAAGTGCCATATGCATAGCACGACTCCAAGATGCGTAGTTGTCACCGGTCAAAGGCTGGGAAACAAGAATAGCACCTGGGATATCTGAATGG